>JARHVA010001934.1:1870000-2110000 GCA_037957365.1 Torreya grandis | reverse complement strand
CCACTATATGCTAAGTTTCACAATCGGTTTAGCTTTAGTCACATAGGGAGAGAGAGAGAGAGTATGAGGAGAAAAGACAAATTCTTAATTCTAATGATCCTTTTAATAATGAACTCTAAACAACCTATAGTTAATTACACATAGATCCTTATAGCCTTCAAATAAAGTGAAAAGAATAAAAGAACCTATCTAAAATAGAATAATCACATCTTAGTTAATTTATAAGCTCTATAAAAATGCATAGATTATAGTCCTATAGCATTAATATTGATCCTTGTAAGAAAAATAAAGTGGAATACCTTAAAATCAACTAGATGCATTTATATAAAAAATGAATTTTGCATTATTTTGATGACATTTATTTGTAAATAGAGTCAACCCTTATAACATACTAGGAAATTATATATATATATATATATATATATATATATATATATATATATATATATATATATATATATATATATATATATATAAGGGATATATGGGTCTTTCCTCCAAGAGGAACAAGATCTCAATCTCAACTATCATGTACTAAAATGGTAAAACATATTTATGTCAAAAGATTCATTATTCCATGATAGATAAGACATAACATAATTACATTGGCCACTAAGGAGCATTGAGGAGATGCCTGGTGTGGATAATGTCTTAATGGTTATGTAAAGATTTACTAATATTCCAATAATTATCTAGTGAGGTTGAACCTTTGAAAGTTTACTAGACTCATGGAGGATTATATTTTTTGGAGCTAATATGGATAGATAGTGTGAGGAGAACATGCCTCTTTTATTTTTATGGCTCTATGAATCTCTGAGGGGTTGGGTGTATGGTGATTTATCAATATCTTTGACTATGTAGTCCTTCTAAGAGAGAAAAATGTATGGCCATACTTATTTGGGGTCCACCTTATTGTCTTTTACTTATGCATTGAAGTCAAACTAAGTGTCATAGTCATGTTCCTTAAGATTGTGACATTTGTCCATTTTCCACTCAATAAAGACTTATGGAACTTATCTTTAGATCATAGACCAAAATTAATCAGGATGCCAAATCATCCTTAAAATCATAGATATGTATTTACAATTATCTTAGGACCCATTTTATAATTTTTTTCTCCATTTGTTCTAGGGAGGAGCATGTGTCACAATGTCATAGATATCTTCTTAGTCACTTAAATGATCCACATGTTTTTCCATGTGTCTAAGTTTGATGTATATGGGCATTACTTTATTTTTAGTTGGACTTTCAAATATGATTTAGTGAAATATAGACACATGGCTTAATCTCTCTAGTACAATTAGTTATTAAGCTTTAATGTATATTCCCTTGGGACTTTGGTTATAATTTAGTGAGATGTCAACATGTGTAATCATCCTATTGATCTGAGGACTCAAAATATCTATATAATATTTTCATCTATTTTCAAGCCATGAGTTAGTAAGAATATACCATGTGGATGACCCTTTCTTGTGTTAGTCACAGATGAGTGGGATCATGCCACATGGCATAATCTCATTTATCTAGGTAATCAACATCCTCCAAACTTGGGATTATTCACTAAGTTTATCTAGAGTAATGAGATGATATATTTCTCAATCTCATTAATTTAGGGGTGTTCATACTTCACATTATCTTTTGCTAAGTCTATAGACGTGGAAAAATCTCACTTATTTAGGGGGTCAGGATTACATGGATAAATCTCACTTATTTTGGGGGTATTTTATATTTGAATATAGGAATATACATTGGCCTACCTAAAAATACATAGGTTATTAAGATTGTGTCACATGGCATAATCTCATTTATCCACAGGGTCACGTAGTCTCATAATGCGTATCTCTATCTATAGGCTTTAGGTGTATGGGACACTGCCATATGGATGACACTTACTTATATAGAATCTCACTAGAATTTAGAGCATGTGATTTCTCATGTTAGTCATGGATGAGTGGGATCATGCCACATGGCATGATATCACTTATCTATATGATCAATGAACTTTGCAAACTATGCCTCTACTTATAGGCTCCAAATGAGTGAGAATGTTCCATGTGGAATATTAGAGTAAATTAATGGAAATAATAAGAATAAAATATACACATGATATAAATTAGAACTAACTAAAATAAATCATAATAAAATATACCATGAATGAGACCAAAATGATATATTTTATTCAAATAAATGGTCTATTTTACCTTATCTTCATAATGGCCTATAAAGGCTTTTCCTTTTCCTTTCACATGACTCTATGAATTATTTTTCATTTTTGTTTTCTTTTATATTTACATGATTTTTTAATTTTTGTATAATTTATAATAAATCACACTCCCTTACCCATGTTAACACTCACCTAGACCAAAAAGGTGTCTCACCCTGAAACACAAAAATGCCCTAACAAATCAAGTTTTTACACATTTGATCCATTATAAATGTATTTTGAGGAAATATACCTAACTAATCCTACTCTCCATGACCTCTTTATAGATATCCATTCCATTATACTATAGCTACTCTAAAAACTCAAAATACATTGATAACTTTACAAAATTATAAATACTTTACTTTATTTAGACCTCCACCTATACACACACACATCAAATCTTAAATTAAAAACATGAAAATCCATAGAAAACATGGAAATTAATTTTATCTTATCTTTTGCAATAAAAATAAAGACATTTAATTATATTTTTGAGTTGAAGCTCCATTTGAAATAAATCCATTGAGTATCTTATTTTACCATTGCACCAAAGGCCATGCTCTATTTACTCCACATGTTCCCTCCTCCTTAGTGAATCCTTGGAGATATTACACACACCCACCTAATATTATACCATAATATTTCATTATAAAATTACCATTATATCAAGAAAATCATTATGATCCTAGTGTTCAACATCCATTATTAATTGCTTGAAATATCCTAAAAGGTGTTACAACTTATGGAAAAATGTTTAGCATCACTAACATTAATATTTTTTATAGTTAATTGTGCTTGTGTATATAATAAGTATATGTTAGAGAAAGATGAGACCAAGAGTAAGATAATATTTTTGGAGTTTAATAATGTTACATAAAATCATACCCATCCAAACTACCCATGGTCAAACCATAAAGAATTCGATAAGGTCTGGAGAGAGTTGGACATGGTGAAATATCTAAATATTTAATCACATAAACTAATGAGGATTGATCAATCCATAAGGTTACATGCTCATGAAACACTTCAAGCATCCATGTAGAGAAAATTCAAAGTTCCTCCCATACTAAGACCAACCACCCTCAATGTCTTGATATACAACAAATATCCATAACAAATATATATGTATGTATATGCATACATACATACATAAACACACACACACACACATATATTTACACACACACACATATTTGTGTGTGTGTATATATATGTATATATATATATATGTATCTATGTATGTATATATATATATGTGTGTGTGTGTATATATATATGTATATGTATAAATATATATATGTATATGTATACATATACACATACATACATACATACATACATACATACATATATATATATATCACACATATACATATACATGTGTGTATATATATGTATATATATGTGTGTGTGTGTTTATGTATGTATGTATATATGTATGTATGTGTGTGTGTGTGTGTACAAACACACACATACACACAATTAAATGCACACACTTTACATTTAAATTTCACACTCCATAAAATAAATTGATTCTTAAAAGTCCATCTAGAAACTATTTATAAATGTGACTTTTAGAACAAGCATGCTGTAATCACCTAAAAGTGGTAATTGGATGCTAAGAGTGTCATTTGAGTTAACATATCCTTAAGATTTACATAAACCTATTATAGATCCTTAGAATTATATTTAAAACCATTCAATATATCATTTTCACTAGCATCTAGTCAAGACATACTCCCTAAATTATCACCTCTGATTATAATCCATCTTTCCTAGAATTTTTCCAAAAGGACATTAGTGACATATTTGGGATAGTATAGCCACATGGTGCTAGTGTCCCCAACTAGGTGATACTATATTTAGCCCCATATCTTCTAAATGGATACTTTTTCAAATGTATTCCACTCTTAACATCGACTTAAGATAATTTTCTTATCCGCACAAGCAATGAAATCCTATAAATACAAGTCTAATCCACCTCTATTCACTATATGGAAAATATATGCAAAAGCTATTCAAACCTAATAAAAAGTTGTGAAAAATAAAGGTTCATTATTCCTATTCTTCTCTACCCTCTACATACTACCATCTACAATAATCATAAGCCTAGTTTTCAAGCATTCCAAATATTAAGCACATTCAAGGCATCCAAGGCCACTATCACTCTAGTATTTACTTGTACATACATCAAGTATTAGGTGGAAGAACTACATCATACTTGATCCCTCTTTGGAGTATTGGTATGTAGGTAAATATCTACACAAGGGATGTTGATGATGTCTAGTCCATCTTACTAACACACTCAATTCTTGATAATATCACACTTAGAAAGATAACTAGGGTTTACACATGAAATCAAGATTTATAGGTATAATAAAAAGCTAAAAGATTCAATCAGATAGGAACATAACACATAGACACATGCATAGGTACTCCATAAAAAAGGAATAGTCCCTTAAAGAGGACATTAACACCACATTATGGACACTACACATGAATGGTACTACTGTCCAAATTGGGTGCACTATCTGGTGAATAGATGAATATTAGAATCCTACTTGCAACACTCATAATTGCTCATATCTCAAATTTTAAAACATATATCATCAGTGATAACCTATTTTAGGATAAGTCTCTATTTTACCCTATTTATTGCTATTATTAGAAATTCAAACAAGGTAAAAATCATTTACAAATCAATAGGTTAATTATTGAAATTTATTTAAATGATTTAAACATCTCAACCCTTTAACCAAACATAGGTAATTACTATTTTAAAACCCTAAGTGATTAAATCATTTGGTGAGCCCATATTACATTGAGCATTGCATAAAACCCTAGCTTACATTTAATTCCTATTTTTATGCAATACATTCAAGGCTAAATACTTCTAATTTTTTGATTTTATTTAGACAACCTAACTAAATAAATCAAATTTTACATTAGGGTTTTAATTTATTTTACATCTAATTTAAATTGTTGTAAAGAAACCTTAACTTCCACAACTCTAACCCTAGACACACTTAGGGTTTTTATACTTTTCTATATACTCAGATTTCAGTTCCTAAAATATTATAATTTGATGAAATATTTAAATTTTGAAAAATTTCATAGATTACTATTCTTTAAAGGTCCAATATATATAAAAATTATTTTCCTACCTTCAACCTACAATGGTAGAATTTAATAATAGATTTGATGAAAGTGATAAGCATCAATTGCAAGACTATGTGTCCAAACACAAGGACATACAATATGATTTCATAAACATCCTTCAAAAGGAACTACAAAATAATAAAAATGGTCAATATTATACCATTATAATTAATAATGTTATTACACCTTCAGTGGGACCCACTCAACCAACTCAGATAGCATAAAAAAAACTTGTTATTCAACCATTAGTGATAGATACTACACTTATGGCTAGTTAATATCTTCCTAATGTACAATCCCTTATGAAGCAAGTTCTTTCTTTACAATCTAAGGTGTTACATCTCAAGAAAAGAGTAGATAAGCCTTCACATGCCTTGGATTCTAACATTCTATTGCATACACCATTGAAACATCAAATTGCTTAAACTATTTTACCATCTAGTTTCATAAAACATAAGCTCACATCATATGATGACAAGTGTGACCCAAATCATCACCTTAGAACCTTTCATGAAGCATGCTTTGACTATGTGTCTAATGATTGGCTTTTCACAAAGCTCTTTCTATGTAGTCTCAAGGATTATGACCTATAATGGTTCTAAGATTTGCCTAAACAATCTATCATGGAATTAAATCATTTATAATATATGTACCTATCACACTTTTCTATCAACATCAGTGATAGGATATCATATTCACAAGTGGCATATCTAAAACAAATTTCAAATGAGCCCATAGTCGATTATGTCTTATGATACAAGATAATGCTATCAAAATTGACTATCCCCATGGTAGATAGAGAGCTTCAAGATATATTCAAATATATTATATTACCAACACTTCATAGATCAATCTTATTCAATAAGTTTTACACATTTACAAACATGTACCACATAGTTAAGAAAATAGAGGTTAAGCTCTTAACAATGGGAAAACTCAAATATACAAATGGGTCATATTCAACTATTAAGTGTTCAATCAAACCTCTATATAAGGTCATGACCATAGATAAAAAAAATAGATCAAAATATAATAGTCAATGTAGATTTAGATCCTTCTCCCATATTAGTTTTATCATCTTCTAAGTACAGAGTATTCACTAATATACTAGAGTCACCAACATGAGTTATACAATAACTATTGGAATGCAATGCCATATCTCTACCTCCCATTAAAGAGTTTGATATAACATGACCTATTCCAAAGAGTTATGATTCAAATGTATTATGTGAGTATCATAGGGAACTAGACCACACCAAAAGTATATGTATTAGCTTGAAGCACAAGATACAAGATCTCATTGAGGCAAACATTATTGATGTGGGCATACCCACCAAGGCACTTAAAATATTTTTGGATCCTTTTCTTAAAAATATAAATAATGAGGTGTGGGAAACATTAGGTGTTCATTATACATACCAAGCTCATCCACTACAAGCTTACTATCACATAATTATATAGGAGACACATCCCCTACATAATGTTATTGGCATGTATCACACTATAATGCCACTTAGACCACTTATCACATTTGTAGAGTAGGAGATTATGGATGATAACACAAATTTACAAGCACTCTTCATAAAATAATATATAAATCACCATCCTATTCATAGTGTCATGGTTGACAATGGGTCAAACATAAACATGTGAACCATGACACTCCTACATCACTCAAACTACACATAGAAATATATATTCCCTATAGATACAATTATTAGTGGTTTTAGTGGCTAGGTTTAGATCTTCATTAGGGAGATAGTGCTTCCATTATAGGTGAGACTAGTACACATTGCCACTTGGTTTATAGTAGTACCTAGTATGGGTGTATTCAACATATTATTGAGCAAGACATGGTTATAAAAGCTTAGAGCCATCCCATCTATAGTACATTGATGCCTCAAATATATACATGCTAACTAGGTGGTTAAGGTTGAGGGTGTCCCATATGAGTATCTGTTTCCCATCCTATAGGTAGTTCTAGTATAGATCCCAGTCACACTTATAACATTGACACTAGTTATAGTTCTAGTTATACTACTAGATATTGTATGGATATCCATTTCAGTAGAGAGTAAAACTCTTATGTATACATCACAGTGTTTAGTAGAGTTTTAAGAGTAGGCTAGGAATACTTATATAGTGTCTACATGTACACATAATTTCCCTTAAAGACCATTACTAGAGAGACCATTACATCAGAGATGTGTTATGGATTTTAGAGGACCTCCCTTTATGTAGTTCACACCAAGATCAATTATATTGGGGTCAAGGATTTCTCATCACAGGGAACCTACATCACCTATAGATTCTACATCTACTATATGGGTCCTCAAGATTGCTATAGTTCATAGGGCATCACAGTTAGTGCCACAACATGATAACATCACTACTCAAGTATCTTCAAGTTCAGATTCTATAACACACCAATTCATGGGCTCACTACCACCCTTTCATACCCCACACATGATCACTATTCCAATCTTCAACACAGATAATGGTGATGGTGAGTCTCCCATGATACTCATTTTTTAGTATGGTTTCTAGCCTTGTATGTACTTCTTACTCTCTCACACTCCTTATATATAGTTTACTTTCATATGCTTATACATAGCTTATACTAAAAAAAATAAAAAACTATGTACTATCTCAAAATCTTAAAATATTCAAATATTTTAAAAATCCATTTTTTACTTATTGTATGCATTTCTTTATTTACATTTCTACTACTTGCCAAATATTTCATATTGCTAGCTATCCTAGTATAGTCAATTTTATCATACACATATGCTTCACTTGCTATTGTTAAGTGCTTGAAGATTCTAGATAGAGTTCTAGTCCACTACACTAATCCAGATCAAATATCATCTACCCATTGGGGGAATTCACACTGATCTAGGTTTATACATTTCTACATTTGACCACTTGGGGGAATATCCTAGGTAATTGTTATAACCAAGTTTTATCTTTATATATTATACATTATAGTTATGCATTGATATATATATATATATATATATATATATATATATATATATATATATATATATATATATATATATATATATATATATATATATTATTAGTCATTAATATTCATTGCTCAAATTTTTTGATGACTATCACTAGTTAGACTCAGTATATATGCACCCTAGAATTTACATAGATTTATATTACACAATTATACATGATTTCATTTCTAGTTCCTATATTAGACTTGATTGTGTTTCCTATGATTCTTCCATTTCAAGGACATTTTAATATGCCATTATTACTTAGATTCTATGCCACTTATCTATTTCTATACCTTGAACATGTGCCCATGTCCCTTGTGTGTGATTTTTCATGATTATATATGTAGACATTTGAACATGCCCTTATTTGTGGCTCTATGCCAAATTGCTTGTTATTTTCATATGTGGACATTTCAACATGTCCTTGTATGTTTTCATTTTTAGATTTAGTGACATGTGCCCATGTCCCTTATATTATGTCCCCTTGGCCTAATTCTTTTATGCTTCATGTGATTGTATGTTTACTTATTTCATATGCTTCTATACCATGACACTTGTATTTTATTTTTACACACACACACACACACACACACACACACACACACACACACACACACACACACACACACACACACACACACACACACACACACACACACACACACACACACACACACACACACACACACACACACACACACACACACACACACACACACACACACACACACACACACACAAGTTTTTGGTACCATGAGGGACCTCTTGCATCTACCTATCCTACTTGGGGTCCCTTATAGACATCATACCCCATCCCCTTAAGTAGTTAATCAAATTTTAATGCTATTATACACTAATTACATATATATTGAGACCCTTTTCTAATGATATATTAAAAAATACATCTTACATTTCTTACTATTACTTAGATACATTTACATTTTGATGTTATGGTTATACATTTATTAGAATACAATGCTCCGTCTAATAGATTTTGTAGAGCTAATTATTTAGAGGGTACTTTTTCTACAAATTTCACAACCAACCTCAAAATAGGGTCATTCATAGGGTTTTTTATAGAGATACAGATCTTATTTTTATTTTCATAGATATATTTTAGCACATAGGCTTATTTATAGAGATCAAACTCAGGGTAGACAAAAAACAAAATAGAGGTTCAATAGTCAGTCCAAACCATATATATATTTTAGTAGGTGATCATTAAAACCAAAATTTGGAAACTAACACAACAAGGTGCTAATTACACTATAGGGCACTACTATCTAGTAGACCCAACTTTAGGAAGGTTTAGATCATTCAGACTAGTACACTAGGTATAATTTAAATTTGCATAGATATAATCATAGGTTTGGTAGATATGTTTATATTTAACTCAAATTTAGTTATTTTAATTTATATTCATACTAGTTATTCATATTTGGGGGTATCATGCATAACATGATCACTCATATTTAGATCAATACATAGATTCATCTATTACATACTTGATTTAACTTAGTATACTTAGATACTAGATTGGGAAAATTGTGGACACTACACATGCATGACATTACTATCCAAATTGGGTGATAATATCCAATGAATAAATAAATATCATAATCCTTCTTGTGACACTAAAAATTGCTCAAATCTCCAATTTTAGGACCTAGATAATCCATAATAGTCTATTTTTAGCTAAGTCTCTATTTAATCATATTTATTACTATTAACAGAAAGTAAAAAAAGGTCAAAATCATTTATAAATCATTAGGTTAATTCTTTAAATTTATTTAGACATACCATACCTTTAACCAAACATATGTAATTACTTTTATAAAACCCTGAAAGGTTAAATCATATGCCAATAGAATATTTAATCCCAGTCTAAAAACTTAACTTACATCATGAGATTAGGCATGTGCATTAGTAAAATGTTAATAAATGTCATTTCCACATCATTTTCCCATCTTTGATCTCCCCTAAATACTTAATTCATGCTTGCCTACTCCTCCTCTTGCTCACAAAATTCTAAAAACTATACCATGATGGTCGAATAGACCTCTTATATTGACAAGATTATAGCACAAAGATAAATTTAGGTTGAAGACCTTGGATAAAGGGAGATTCATAGAATTCATCTTCAAATATTACTTCTATCCTCATCCTCACAAAATTGAATATTAGAGACTCTTTGAATACCCCCTTCCATAAGGTATGAAGTGAGCATAACATAACATGGAAGATGAAAAGTTTAACAACCATAATGTTGGAGTAGATTAGTGGAAATAATAAGAACAAAAAAAATTTAAGATATAAAACATAAATGACTAAAATAAATTAGAATAAAATAAAAATAAGATAATATATAACCTAGATGAGATGAAAATGATATATTTTATTCAAAAAATGGTTTGATTTTCCTTCTCTTCATAATATTCTATAAAGTCTTTTCCTTTTCCTTTTACATGACTCTATAGATTCTTTTACCTTTTCCTTTTATTTTTTATTTACATGATTTTTCCACTTTTATATAATTTATAATAAATCACACTCCTTTACCCATGCTAACATGGCATGATCTCATTTATTTAGAGGGTCTTTGATATTTTAGACTTGGGTTTGATCCTATTTTACTCTAGAGGAATGACATGGAGACATATGGAATGATATCAAAGCTTGGGGACTTACGAAGTCTTTACCTTAGACATTTTAATTCTATATAATCAAGGAACTAGGATGAAGACATGTGGCATAATACTAATTTCTCAAGTGCTTAGGGAATTTGGAATTAGACACTTTTGCCTCATAAGCCACAGATAAGTAGGATGAATACACACATCTAAATCTCATGAATCTAAG
This sequence comes from Torreya grandis, assembly GCA_037957365.1. Taxonomy (NCBI): domain Eukaryota; kingdom Viridiplantae; phylum Streptophyta; class Pinopsida; order Cupressales; family Taxaceae; genus Torreya; species Torreya grandis. The sequence continues at coordinate 2,098,762 of JARHVA010001934.1, read as the reverse complement.
GATCATCAAAGGGAAATACTTAGTTGATTTGAAAATAATTCATGAGGAAAATGGGCACCAAAACATGGAATAATCTTGGAGCTTAGAGAGATAGCCATTAGAATTTTAACTTATGGACTTATACATTAGAATTTGAAGTCATTGCCACTCTTAAATTTGATCATTGCTCTAATTGTAAGAAAGACATACAGTCATGGTCTCTATGAGGAAAAGTTTAGCAAAAACACTAAGTATGAAAAGTAGTTCATATTTTAGGGGGCCATTTTTGAGTTGGACCAAGTAAAATTTGGTAATATGGTGTCAAAACACTCCTGTAAAGAAAAAATAACCTTTGGAAAAGAATATGTTGGATTAGTTAGTACATAAAACTAGAATATACTTTTAATGAATGCCATGGTATCAAAATCCAAATATATGTATAGAATAAATTTGATATATATTTATATTTTAGCCTTTAGACTCATGCATAAATCAAATTACTAGAGAAGATATAGGAAAATTCAATTAGTTTAGAATCAGACTAAGATTTCATCTTGAATAAAAATCTCATGATTAAGACAATGACATATAGTTTATACTTGGACTAGTTCATTCCACAACAAGACTTGAACATGTAAATTTAAGCACATAGAGGGTCCTCATTTAAAAATATGAAAATGGGGAATATTGGCCACAAAAAATGGTGACTCTTATGAGGAAAATGTTTCCTCAACATTTATAATCTAGACTATAGGCCTCTATTAGTAAACTATGATATAATAAACTAAATATCATTTTAAATGAACTTAAAGGAAAAGAGAGTGCTAAATTATAATCCAAAAAACAATATACTAGGCCTTGATTCCTTCAAAGGTCATTTTGTGCAAATAGTAATTCTATTATTATTTTGAATCCACTGAGTAAGCTGAAATAGATATTAGGAACTTAGAGCTTGTTGAAAGGTAATCTATTTAAATTATTTTAGCTAAGAAAAATAAGTCTTGGGAATTGATTTACTACTATCTAGGTGTGTATATCCCCTATATAGATGCATTTGGTCTCACTTAAGGCCTTACTCCATTTACCGATAGGCTGGAAGCCTATTATGGAGGTTACCCAAATCATCCTTTATTTAGAATAAAATTTACATTTTCATGAGACTCAAGCTTCCTTTCATTTTGATGTTCCTTTTTTGCTTAATCCAAGAGCACTAGGGACCAATATAGCCAAGATGTAGGGATGGTTCAACGAATTCTTTGCACCAATAAGGTGTTTTTATTGCTTAGTGATTTGGATGTGATTGATATGTTACTTTTAGCGTTGTGATGAACTTTATTAAAAATAGGGATTTTCTCAATTCACTTACTCAATTATGAATCAATGAAACCTAATATTTTTAGTGTCTCAAGATAATTTCCTTTACTTATTAAATTGTTTGGTAATTGGGGCTTGCTTTCTACCTTTAATTCTTGGACTATGATTTTAATGCCTCATCAATTTTAAATTTGTAAAACTGGAGAGTATGAGGACTAAAATTTAGATTGGACTTTGCCTTATCATAACTATTAGTTGTTTCTCAACATGAATAATAGGAACAAGGTAAAAACACTATAAGTTTAATAAGGGAAAATAAGTGGAAGACTGAAATTAAACAAATGCATGCCAAAACAACACAAATCAATAAAAATAAACTAAAAACATGACAAAACTAAAGAAAACTAGCTAACTCTAAGCTAATATTTACATTACCAGCCTTTGCTCCAAGTGATATTCTAAAATTATATTTATAGGGACAACTAATAAGTAATGATTCAATAACTATCCATTCATAGGCAGTGGGAGGTCATTTCCTTCAAGCTATTTTAATTTATATGCATTATACCCTACCGACTTAGAGATTTGGTATGGGCTAATTCAGAGTGGGAGGAGTTTAGAGTGATAAAATTTATTATCATGTGCTTTGTCTCATAATAGGAATAACTATGATGTCGAAAAGGACTTGATATTCACCCTTTTATCAAACCATCTCTTGAATTTTTTTTAATGTTTACTAAAGTTATGTAGAGCATCTTCTCATGTATCCTCCAATTGGACAATGCCAAACAACCTTGGGTTTGTCTTTTTAATATCTTCCATGTGGTCTTATATAAAATTATAAGCTGTAAACATAAGTTTCATTTAAAATATGGGATCTAACCCATATTCCAACATAAAAGGAAATATTTTAAGGGCTTGATTATATTTGGTACGGTTAGCACAAAGAACATATTTCAATAATGACTGCCAGTCTCTAAGTTTTTTTTTTGTATATTTATTCATGGCATGATTAGGTTATTATTGGTTGAAATATACAAACTATTCCTTTTTTGGTATTAGTTTTATGAGAACCTTAAGATAATCCCAATTTCATAAGCCCATTTAGTGATCTCGATCGACTAAAATGCAAATATATTATTACAGACTAGTGAGGCTGGGGTGGCAAGTCATGTTGTTATGTTTTCTTCAAATAACTTGATGACCTAATTGGATGTGTTCTTCTTGGTTATCAACACTTCTATCCATATTTTTAAAAAAATAGTGGCTATAAGTATGAATTTATGGCTAATTTATGACTTCAATTTAATTACTCCAATTAAGTCAAGTCCCCATTGAGTGAATGAACGCTCTTCTATCATAGGCTATAAAGGCATTATAGATTGAAATTACTTCTTGGCGAAGGTTTGGCACTAATTGAAAAAACACACATGCACATGGAAAATCATAAATATAGTGGGCCAATAGTACCCAACTCATAGAGTTTTGTGCATAGTTGTAGTCCCTAAAGGATGGCCACTAGCTAAATTTTCATAGAAAATAGTCATGACTTCTTTAAGTTCTTCAAATTGAAATCTAAGATAAATGCCTTCATAATTATTTTTATAAATCACTCAATTTTTTAACATGTATTGGGCTAAATTCATCATTATATATATATTTTTCATCTAATTGAGTCTTAGAGGAGGAGTTCCATAAATGAGGTAAAGGATTATTAGATCATACCATTCTTGATGGACCATTTTTCATTGGTCTAATTACACCACTATGATCCTTGGGTAAATTTTAGTGATAAAATAAGTGAGACCTTAACCTTAGACTAGATTGACAAGTTTCATTTTAAGGTTTTACTCTTGTAGCTTCTCCATCCATCAACCTCTATATTCCCCTAGATCATTTTTCTCTAGCATTAGCTTTACAAATAGGTTTGGGATGATCACATGTACTTTGTTTTTGATAATGTAGTGTATTAATTTATTATTAGATTTGACTATGACATAGACATGTTTGTCCAAGGTAGTATATTTCAGGTCTACATCCTTCAATTTTGTCCTCATGAAAGTGATTGGGCGTTCATATTCATCTAAATTTTAGGTGAGGATTAAAGTTATAATTTTTTCTAATATGAAGGAATAAAGGTAAAAGTAATTCATGTAGTCTAGGCTAATTAAGATCGGTACCTATATAATGGATCAATTGATTTATTGGAATGGTTTCCTAGTTTTAGGAGTCTATTCCACCTTTTCTTCCTATTTTAACATTGCATCCAAAGGCTTAATAATTTTAGTAAAACAAGATATGAAATTGCATACAAATTTAATCTAACGAGAGAATGAATTTAATTCATTTTTACTATTATGTAAAGGTATCCTAGAAATCACATTGGAATGCTCATGGTCAATGTAAATACCTTCCTTTGTGGTTATGTGACCAAGAATATTACCTTCAGTAGAAGTAAATACACTTTTCTTTGGGTTAGGTGAGATATCATACCTTTTGCACCTCTCAAATATTTTATGAAGATGGTGAATATGATCAAATTCATATTTTGAAAAAATAATAATAACAATGCATTTAATTATCAAACATTTGAAATAAAATTCCATAGTTCTCTAAAAGGTGGATCCTACATTAATAAATCCAAACATTATTCATTTATAAGTGAAGGTTTCACACTTGGTTGTAAATGTAATATTGGCTATTTATTCTGGCTTTACTAAAACTTGATTATATCATAATAATATGTCCAAGAAGGACATCATATAGGATCCACTTACCATATGATTTAACTCATCTAAGGAAGACATATGATAGTTTTCTTTTTCATAAGCTTCAAATTTATGAAATGCATGCATAGTCATATTTACCCATTATTTGTATGGATTGACACTGGGTTAGCTACCTAGGTAGAATGGTGAATTAGAAAGATAATCATAGCTAAGAGGAGTTTGTGGACCTCCTTGTGAATAAGTGGTATTAAGATTGGGTTCATGGGTCACTACCTCTATCTAAATGGATTTTAATTCTTCTTGAGTTGGATAATGTGGGTTATTATCTTCAAATCAAATCCCTCGAGGTATCCATAGGCCCAAACAATAATGTCTTGAGACTAAAAATATATTTTTATGAGTTGTTCAAATCTAATAACATTTCAACTCAGACCAATATGAACATCCTAGAGATGGTCTAATGATCCTAGATTAATCATTATATAATTTTGGTCTAAATGTATGGGCTTTTAGGTTTATACATGTGTTTATCAAGGTCAAACACTCTCTAAAGTGAGATCATCCATTTTAGAACTCATATATACATTAATCTCACAATGACATCTTGGTCACATTATTCATCTATGGGGTCATATCTTTCTACCCCATCAATAAATTATGTCTCAAATACCCTCAAGTTGTTAAGGAATTCTAAGATGTGGCACTAATCTTCAAGGACTTGGAAGTTCTTCACATTTTTTCGTACTAAGGAACATGGGATGAAATTCACTAAATTTTTTTGTAGCCCTAAATCATCTAGGCATGTTAGGTTGGTATAAATAATTACCAAAGAATCAACCATCTAATTTTATTCTCTAGGAATGGGGATGACATTAAAATCATTGAACACTTATATTAAATCCCACACCCTATGTTTTTAATTCCTAAAATAAGACAATTTACATTAGAACATACACCTGAGTTAGCTCATTATAAATTCAAAATCTCCAAACACTTTCAATATTTTGAACCTATGTTTTAATGCAAACTATATTCCTAAGACTAGGGCTTCATAATCTATGAGATTACTGGTGCAAGGGAACTAAAAACTATATGTAGTTAATTATCATTTCCTTAATAGATCAATGAGGAAAATTCTAATTGTAGAAATTGTTTATAACAAGCTCCATCAAAATACAAGGACCATAGACCTAGTAATTTGGGAGCTTGATCAACTTTATTTTTAGTAAATGTTTTAGACAAAGTATAAACACATAGGCCAAAGGTTACTAAATTTACTATTTCATTGAATTCATTATATTATATGATCATGTGTTTCATTATGGGCTCTCTATCAACATGAATTTGGTTGGATACACCTTTCCAAGGTAACCACATATATGAGAAGTCCAAAAACATGTATTTGTTCAAAGTTTTAGACTAGTTTCTATCAATAAATATCCCATAAACCTCTAAGATCTATGCTAATTGGATATCCATAAGTTATTGGAACCTAGGATCATATTTCAACTAGATATGGACATTAAATATCTTTCCTACTACCTTACATTTAGACTTATCTAACTGTACCAAAATTTTGGTTGACTTAATAGGTTTTAGTTCCAAATTTTGACAAATTCTTAATGGCATGACATTCACAGAGACTTTTGAGTTAACTAGATAGTTATGAATATTCTTTCTAAATAGTCTAATCATAAGGAAGAAAGGTGAGACCTCCACCTTATTCTTGTGTATCAACACATTAGTGTGTACATGATTAGGTTTGGATGAAACTAGTTTATCTATGAGGGAGTTTAGGAGGAGATCTCTTTGCTTAGTTATCTAGGTAATTTAAGATAAATCAATATTTTCCTTGATCTTCTTCTTGTCCTCCACTATGTTGTACCTAGTATTGTTAGTGTAAGGTTGGGTATCTTCAGTTGGCTTAGGATTATTTGATTTTGGTGGTTGAGGGTTATAACCCTCTCTTGGATGAAGATGAGTACCACCATTTTTAGGAGGGGTCAATGTAGTAAGGGGATATTATTATGCATGGTTCTATTGATGTGGGTTTTATGAACACAATGGAACATTACAAGGTGGGCTCTAATGTTTTAATATTAGTTAAGAGAGATTCACTCCAAGTCATGAGTTATGGGCTATTGGGTTTTATAAATAACTTATTGGTGAAATATTAGTGAGTAGAGTAGTTATTTACCTCAAATGATTTAGATATAGTATGAATATAGATCTAATTAATATGTGTGGATTAATAATTGATATTGTAGACATAAAATTATTATAATTGTTGTGATAAAATTAAAAATCTCAATGACATTCTACAACAACACACAATCTAGAACAAAATCACCAAAATGCTCTAATTCATCTGCACATGTCACATGCAAGTACTGATTCTTGTCTATTGATATCTTATTATGAAAATTCATTTTACAAAATAATTATATTTTCCTAATTCAATTCAATCTAAATTGAGACCAAGTAAAATGATTTCCTAGACAACTAAAATCCTTTGATTTTTTATCACACATAACATGCATGTGTTGATTTATATCTATATTATCCTAATTTGGATAATACCCTATACACAATCGTCACCTTATTATTATTAAAATACAATCAAATTATGACCAAGTAAATTGAAATTTTCAACCATTTTGATTAAAAATGTGCCCAATTTATAAGAATTGAAAAATATTAAGTAAATCCATTAATAAAATCAAATAATATTATTACCTTAAGTGGAAAATCCGTGGAAAGTTATTGAATATATATTATTAGAGAAATTCATAATTCAAAATATCTAGGCCATCAAATCATCCATAACATCATCAAATAGGTGTTAAGCACTAGAAATTAATAGAGATAAATAGAAATTTTAATCCCATCCATGCCTCATTAATACTCCTTTATTCTAAAATATTAATGCTTTTGTCCTCCAAAATTGAATTAATCCTTGGACACAAATCTTAATTTCAATATGGATGATCATGGTTGATTCTGAACATTTATAAAAAAATTATAAATATATGAACCATGACCATAACTTTTAGTATTTTCTATTTAATGTTATTATTCATAAATACCTTTAAAAAGTTTTAGTTGTGCAATGTTATTATGTAGAAATAGTGCTAGAAAAGCTACACTCATTCCCAAAAATGGACCAATCAGGAAACCAAAGCCATTTGTGTTAGAAGAGATGATGGAGGAAATCATCTAACCACATTGAAAAAGACTTAGAACACCAAATCTAAGAATAAATATTTGTATTGATCATATTTGAAGGAGAGATACTATGAGAAGTTATTACTTGTCTTGGTTTCCACATTAGTTTCTTGATTTCATTGACACCACACCTCAAAGGAATAGGCTTAACATGTTAGGTTCTTTATTATTCTTATTGGTTTTCCTTATTAATTCATCAATTAGCATACTTTGTAATCTTGTTCTACATTTTGGCACATCCGATGGGACTACACATCTCATGTACCATTTTATCCTTCTAATTATGCATTTAAACCATATTTTGATGTCATTTTGCTCTTTTTCCTTCTAATTTTCATGTTTTTTATCTTATAGACCAAATGGTGAGGTCACCCTATAAATGGTGATTTTTCCCTAAACATAGGTGATATAAACCTATGGAATGAAAATGTCACCTTGATAAATAATGAGGTCGATGTGAAAACAATGAGATTAACTATTGTGATTTTTTAATTTTCTGTGTGATTTTATAGATCAATGATATTGACCTACATATTAGTGATATCAACTTATGAAATGATAGGGTCATTTAATCATTAGATAGATCACCATGACCTAAAATTATAAATGGAGTAATCTATAGAATGATGATATCACCCTATATAATGATGAGATCGCTCTATCAAATAATGAGGTCACCTTGTGTCAAAATACAATGAGTTAAAATATAAAGTTTAAAATTTATTTTGGTATCCTTTACCCTTTTTTGACTACTAATGCTCTATTTTTTAGGATTAAGACACTTTGTGTTGTCATATTATTATCATTAATGCCAAGGTGCATATAGTGAAGGTGCATGGTGATTGGTCATTAAGGTATGTGCATGATATGATAAGGTGAGTTTCTTGAGCTTTGTCTTCTTTGTTTGTTGATGTCAAGGTTGATATCAAGGTATAGGTCATGAAAGATGTTTGAACACAACTAATGTATGCATAGGAAACCATATGACAAGAAAATTTGAAGGCAAGAGATAATTTAAAGGTAAAATATAGAATTTGAAGGAAAATAATGTATTATGGTTGCATGAAGGCACATGTCAAGGTGTCAAAGGTGTTTAGGTGCATGAAAGAAATATGTCAAGTCATATGATGCTTGGTCATATGGTTTTAGGTCTGTTTGAGGCTATGAAAGTTTGTTTTAATTAGAAAGAGAATAGTGTAGTGATATGAGTGAGGTTCAATGCCTTATATCTATTTTATTGATGTTTTGTCAAGGTCATGACATGGAAGGAATAGGTTAAGGCATCAAGGTGTCTTTTACAACCTAGTCTAAACCTTATGAAAAGGTATGTGTAGGTAGCATAGTGAAGTGAGTGAGCTTATCTAAGTGAGCTCATCATAGAGAATTTGATTGTGAGTTAGGTGTATAAGCATTTAGAAGTGTTGTAAGGTATATTATTGAGGTCAAGTGCTTAACTAGCCTAAGCCTAGTCATGACATGAAGAGACCTTGTGAGAAGGTTTAAGCATGGTGGCTTGGTGAAATGAGTGTACATAGGCATGAGTGGTTTTATGAGGTTACTTTAGCATGTATGTGAGGCATTATAACACTCATGAAAGTTTCAAGGTGAGCCTACATGGGTAAGACCTTCAAACCAAGTTTATACCTAGACCATTCATAGACCCTACCTGGCCTAATGAGGTATCATGATCTAATGTTTAGTAATGTGAAGGATGTATACTAGTGTTTAATCATGAGAGATATTGATTGAGTATGTGAGTGATATGGAGAGTACATGGAAAGAGACATTAAGGTCAGTTTTAAGGCCTAATGTGGATTGTAGGTCAAGGTCTAGAGAGAAAAGAGAGAGAGAGAGTATGGCCTAATGAGGGGTCTTGATAAGATTTTAAGGTTTTTTTCCTCTTGTAAGAATTTTCAGAGGTGATTTATGTTTTTTTAACTATGTTCATTCATTTTGAAGTCATAGTGTGAAAGACAATACATGAAAAGTTGTTTAGAGGTCTCTCGAGTGCTCAAAATGAAGGGTTCGCAACCCAAGAATGATATTATTGTGCTCATAAGCTCATAAAAAAAATTCATGGGAACTTAATCAGATAATGGTATATGGGTAAGGTTTCCAAATCAAAATTATAGGCATTTTTTTTATTGATGGGATATGCTTTATGAATGACCGTTAAGAGTGAAAATAGGTTTAAACCCTCTTAAAATCCTAATGAGGACATGATGTTGATAAAAAGTGCCCATAATTAATTGGTATGCTTAGATAATTTATTTTATGTTGTATTGTAATCTCCCAGCTACTTCTAAGTGGTATTAGTTAGAGAGAGGAGAGAGAAATTGTTAAGTTACAGTTTTATTTTTGAAGAAGTTGCTATAGAAGTCAAAAGTTACATTGAACATAGTAAGTAAATGGATGGAATAATAAGGTATATAATCACATATAATTTCCATTAAGGTTTATAGATATTTTCTAGACCTTAATTATGTTAAAATAGTTATCCAAGTTAGTTAATTGCTAATAAGCCTAATGGTGTAAACTATGAAAAACCTAGACAATAGTGAAAAGATTATTAGGAATGTGTTATCATGATATAATGATGAAAAAATTACATATAGATGTTTATAAATAGTTATAAGAAATTTTAATGTTTTTGATAAGTTTTGGAAGTTACTAAATATAGTGAAAAATTTACTCACAGGTTGACCTATTTGGTTCAGATGAGACAGTGCGATATAAGGTCATGAGATTGGTCTGCAAGACCAATATTTGCCACTTAAACATATGATATTTTTATTTGAGAATTGTTTAATAATAAAATATGATAATATACATGCATCATGAGTCATGGTAAGTGTCTATATATGTGTTATAGGTTTGAGTCACCATGACTAGCCTTTGAGGAAAACTCGTAGTTCTAAGTGACTAAGTTGTAGAGGTGTTTTTGAGGGTCTATGACCTGAGTTGAAGTGTGTAATGAATATGGTGATATTTTAATGAAATTTATGTTATAAATAAGTTATTTATTGTAATTTTTTTGTCTAAATGATTTTTTATCTTTAGTTATTCAAGATAGACTTTCCTTTGTATTCAAAGGCCAAATGTGAACAATGCTAATGGAGTGTTTCAAGTGTTGGTTAGACCTAAAAGGTGTCATGGTGATTGGAGGATGTTGTATAAGGCCTATTTTATTATTTTATGGATTTTTTTAATATATTTATATAGGTTTAGAGAGTTCCAAGGGGTCATAATGTAATATGTCGTAAATTAGGCCTAATAAAATTAAGTCTCCATGAGACCCAAAGAAGGATTTGGTCTATCTAAGTAATGGGCAACCTAATTTAATGATTTATTATTGATTTTAATGTGTACTAAGGATATTATGTGTCCAATATAAATGGGAAACTATGTGTGGCTAACCAAGAGGTGTATGATCAAGAGGATTATATAAGAACAAGGTCTTTTAGGCCTAATTAGCGAGTTAGTGAATAGAGAGAGTATGTGAATGATATAACACATTGTTGAGTAGAATAAGGTCTTATAGAAAATAATAGGAGTGTATATGATATATAATTAATATTTAAAAGTTTTTATACATATGAAAATCAAGGTCATGTGACCTAATCAGTCTTTAAGAGACCTAGTTGAGCAAAGAGGACTATAAGGAATTTTGAGAGGGATAAGAGTGTGAAGAGATGAAGAAGTGGTCATCATTTATTGGTTGAGAAACATATTTTTATAAATGTGATCAAATTAATCAAGAGTATGAGTTGGTGTTATGTCATCAAGGGGATTGGTGCCTCCTTGCAAGTGGGTGCTTGGCTAGTTGGGGTTGGTGCTTAACTAAATTTGGTTTTTGTCTTATAGGACGATAGTCAATTTGTAGAGATTAGTGGGTTTAATTCCCCTTGAGGGTTTCCCACATATTTTATATATTATTATATTTTATGCTTATGTGGATAGGTGTTTATTCTTGCTAGATTTATATCCTTATTTATATGATTTATGATTACTTAAGTGTAATTAGAAAGAATTTTTTTTGAAGACTAATTCACCCCATCTCTCAGTCATTTTGATTCCAATTTTTGGTATTAGTGAAATTAATTTAAAGTAAACATAATAGTCTATATGAGATCCTAGAAGCAAGGATAACTAATAGTAAAGTTCAAGAAAGTTCCTCTACCAGTAAGGCTTCATTATTCAATGGGACTAACTATGATTTTTGGAGCATAATAATGAGGACATGTCTAATTTCAAAGGTCCATGATATATGAAAATCACTTGTGGATGGATACACTCCACCTCTTATACCACCAACCGATACAATAGGAAATAAGGAAAGTGAGAGAAATTTTAAGGAAATGAATGCCATTTTGTGAGGTCTATCAAAGGCAAAATTTGTGAAGGTGATTCACTGTGAGTCAACCAAGGTGATATGGGATAATTTGAAGATTGTCTATAAAGGATACACCATGGTGAATATGGATAAATTGTATACCCATAGAAGTTAGTTTGAACATCTAAGTATGAAGGATGATGAGAGCATTGCATCCTAACTGTTAAGGTTTGATAAAATTGTCAATGTCATTAGAGGTCTCAGAGAAGAAGTGAAAGAGTCTATAATTATACAAAAGGTAGTGATATCCCTAACCTCGAAATTTTATTCAAAGGCATCTATAGTAGAATAAATGAAAGATCTAGACACACTTCATATGGATGGGATTCATGGAATATTGATAGCCTATGAGATGAGAACAAATGAAGGAAGACCTCTCAATAAGGAATCAACATTCAAAGCTAAGAAGAAGTTAAAAGACAAGAAGGTCAAGGATGAGGTATGTGTAGATATTGATGATGATGAACTAATAGCCATGTTTCCTAAGAAATTAAGGTTTGGATCTGGTAAGTATAAGGGTAGGTTGACTTTAAAATGTTTCAATTGTGGTAATATTGGTCACTTTGCATCTAAGTGTCCTAATAAATATAAGACTGAGGATGATCAAGAATATGATAAACATCATGGTGATGATAAGAAGGTCTATAAGCCTATATATATATATATATATATATTTTAAGAATCACAAAGGTAGGAAAGGGTCATTCAAGAATAATAAAAGTTTCTATACCAAAGAAGATAATAACTCATTTGATGTAAATGACACAACTACATTTGATAATGATGATGACAATAATGAACATGAACATGACAATAATGAAATATTATTCATGTATATATAAATAGATAATGAAGGTTGATTGAAAGGGAAAGGTATTATGAATAATAAAAAAATAGATGAAGAATAGGTTGAAGTAAACCTTGAGGTAGAATTGATGAGTAATCTAGAGGAGTTGAAGTACCAAAGAAGGAATAATAAAAAACTAAGATAATAAATTAAGGACTATGAAGATTAGGTTGGCTTATTTTAAGAGATACTAACACATCCAAGGAACATGATGAGATCATCAATCAGATTGAAACTCATATGGAGATAGTCATTTCTATCCTAAAGGCTAAGGAAGAAGAATGCACTAGGTATGAATCAGAAATGGAGTCCTTAAATTCATAATTAGATCAAGAAAATAGAAAGATGAAGACCTATGAGAAGTTTAAAAAGAACACTGAGGCTCTTGAATACATTTTAGGTATTCATAAGTCTACCAATGATAAGTTAGGTATTGGTTTTAAATTATATGAAAAGGAGAATACTAATGTAAATAATAAGGTCAACCTCAAGAACAATGTGAAGAAATTTTTTGTTAGACAATCTAATGCAATAAGGTAAGTGTAGAGAGGATTACATAAAATAATTAGTCAAACATTAGTCCAATAAATCAAAGGAAATATGCATAAGATCAAATTGAATTAAGCCTATCTATTCATATAGGAATTATAAGTAATAATAAGAGACACTTGAAAGAAAAAAAATATCATATTACATTCCCAAGTGGATTCATCATACACATGTGGCTCAAAATCATGTTCTCCCTTGATCAAGAGCTCTTGTATTCAGCAAAAATTGTGTCCAAATCCTCCAATGTCTCAAGAACTCCTTGTAAAACCCAGGCTTATGATTTGGAATCACTAAACTAGCCTATCAAGGAAGCTTGCTAATAAAATCAATGATAAAATATAAAGGATTGTGAAAACAATTTTGCATTATAACTTTACACAAATAAATCTTAAAAAATGATGTTCATGGCCTCTGTATTTAAATATTTTTGAGATTGATTAGAATCAATGTGAACCATCTATCTCAAGATTGAGATGTGTGGCTATGGATTAATTCAATTATGTAATTAAAAATCATAAATAGGATCATAAATATTTGGGATAGATGGGAATTTAAGAGGCATGGAGTGTCTTAATAAGGCATGGGAGACCCATAATCCTCATATTTTATGCATTTATGGCCTAGGGATGTCTTCCAAAGAAATGATGTCATTAAGTGATGCATTTAATAGAAATCAATTTACAAAAAGAAATATTCAACAACTCTCATGGAAAATCCACTTAATCTCTTGATTTGGATCAATTAGAATTATTTGAAAATTGGACCTCAATTAATTAAAATGGTCAAAATGTCTTGTTATTAGCTCAAAATTTGAATAGATTGGAATTAGAAGTTAATGTTAGATTTATTGGATCCATTATCCCATTTAGGATGTTTTAAACACTAAATAACAAGGGAACATGTATCATGTAATATATTTGATAGAAAAGAGCAATCTAGGGCACCTAAGTGCAAAATTGGCATTTGGACTTGAAATGATCTAATCAAGGTTAGTTTATTTATAAATTATATTACCCCTTTAGGGATACTTTGACCTAAATTGGCACTTTTAAATGATAAGTTCAAACAATTTATGTTTTTTTTAATGATTTTGACCTAAAATGTTCATTTGAGTGCAATTCAAGTAAGATTGATAATTTTAACACAAATGGTGTTAGAAATTAGATGTCTACATTTTGATCCTATTTGAGAAGGCATAGAGAGTCATTAAAATGAAGCAACATATTTTCAAAGAAAAGATTTATCAAGAATAAATTGGAATAGACCCATAATGCCCCATCAAGAGGACATACTAGGATGAAATAGAAAGACGAACTCTCAAAAAGAAAGAGAAAGTGAAAGATTAACCCATGGAATGGATCACATCCAGATGAGCTAAAACTTCAACACATGATTACCATTAATGACAAAAATATAATTTAGAGGTATAATAGGCCCTATAAATATGGGTATTAGAAATATATAATCCATAAATGTAAGGGACACAATTTAAACATACCCAATTTTAGAGTATAAGTTGTGTTCTTACAACATTGATCAATTCTGAGACAAGTTGCACACTAAGATATTGCCATCATGGGCATTAGTGTGGAGAGATTGGAATTAGAGGAAAAGAGAGAATAATTTTATTTAGAAAAGGAAACACCACTATAATGGTATCTCCAAAGAGAAAATAATAAGAGGTACCACATCAGAACAAAATGTGATTGTGATAAAATAATTTTTCCCTAGTAGGGCAAATTTTGATCATTTGATAAAGAATAAATAATGGGTTTGCCTCTGTAGAACAGATTTTATTTTGACATTGTTTATATTTTATGCCATAGAATGGGCAATTGGAAAGCAAAATATCTCAAGGATATAATCCAATAAGTAGGTTAAATTGAGTGGGTGCAAACGTACATGCGATGGTGTAATGGCTTAGAAAGCCATATAAAATCTAGAATACAAGAATGCACAAAGTGATGAGAGAGATGAAAAGAAGAATGGAGATGGTCAAGCTAACTCCAGATGTATAAGATAAGTGGATGTTACCTGCATAGCTATATAGACCCATTTTCTAACATGAACTTCAGGCCAATGTAGTTCACCCAAGTTTGGGAGAGAATAAAATGAGGAATGATGAAAATTGACCAAGAATTGATTAAAATCATAATGTATGCAAAGAGATAAATATATAAGAATAGAGTCAAGTGATAAAATGCATGTTACCTAGATTCCTAATTTCATATCATGATCCTATATTATGCAAAGTGTTCTTGAGAATCATTCATCAGAAATGTGTTGACATTTAAGACATTGAAACCTAAGCACAAATTGCATGCTACAGTAAAATAATCTAGGAATCATAAGTATTAATAACTTATAATGATATAATATTCCAATTGTGCTGAGCTAGTTCAAATGTGAATACCCATGACTAAATATAATGGTAAAACAATGACCAAAACTAGAGTTACAACTATTTACATTTAAACAAAAAAGCAAAGACAAAGAAAAAGATAAACATAAATGATCCTAACTTGAAATCAAGATATGATCAATAAAGACTTAAGTATGAATAAAAATGTTTAAAAAAAAATTCAAGAACATCTTAATGACATGAGACCAAGATATAAATAATCAAGATCCATGTGGACCATCAAGACATTCTTGAACACAAAAGAGAAAAGAAACAACAAATAGAAAAAATACACTATAAATAATCAAATAAAAAAAATGGTCCAAGAAAAACTGAATAATAGAGGATCAAGATATAAATAATCTAGATCCATGTGAATCATCAAGATGTTCTAAAACATAAAAGAGATAAGCAAAAGCATACATGGAAACACAAGACCAAGATGAGACAAGAAGTAAGACAAAGAGAAAGGAGAATAAATAAAATGAGAGGTGTAAAAGTAAAACGAAACACCAAGGAAACACAAATAAACACACACAAACAAAAAACCAAGTTAGTTTAGTTTAAAGAAAAATGTTCATGCACATGCGGTAGATGTGTTACTTTCCACTACAGCATAACAAAGAGTAATGACACAATAATTATTCCCTAATTAAAGAGGAACAATGATAGAAGAAATGGGGGAAGAGAAGAAAAAGAAGGGGTTGGCTGAGCTAACTCTAGATGTACAAGACAAGTGGATTCTACCTACATAGTTTTATGGATGCATGTTCTAACAAGAACTTCAGGATAAATGTAGTTCTCCCAAGAAACATGATAAATTAAAAATGAAAATGAATCAACATGATTAATTTTATATAAGAAATGGAAGATATGACAAATAAATGAGAATGGTCTTGAAAACAATAAGTTGATGGGATGAGAAAGAATGATCTTGTAAAATGGCAAGTGCATGGGACAATATGAAGTGTTTCTTTACTTACAAACTAATAAGAGCATAACATGGTGGGACAAGAATGTACAGAAGCATGAGATAATGTTTTTACTCTTTTTTGGATCATTTTATGATGTTTTTGGTATTTTAAAAGTATTTCCAATGTTTTTGGTGTTTTTAGGATAAAATATGCATAAGGTGGGACCATCTAGTCAAGGAGATACACATCTGATAGTAGAGGTTATATTAAAACAATTAACCTAAATGTAATATCCCATGCTTGTAGATTGGTGAGAGTGAGGATTAGGTTTCTTGCAAGATAGTAAGAGCATTCAAACTTAACAATTACTTATAAAATGGTGAGAACATAGAGAAGGGGTGATGGAGTTGACCTTAATAGAAATTGAGCACTACCTACATAGTCCCAAAGGACATCAAGTCAATGTAGTCCAAATAGCATGGTTCATGGATCATAATGGTATAATATGCCTAAAAAGGGTCTATAGGGTTTCCCCTAAAATATGAGGCATGGTAATGGAAAATTAAAAAAATGGTTTTACTACCCTTGTTGATAAGGAAATGCATGTCTTAGTCAATATGTGAGACAATAGAAATGATTAGTTATAAATTTGCTACCCAATTCCCTTTAAAAAAGCTACTTTATTAAGAACTTATTATTGATCTAGATCTAAATAATGCTATTATAATATATGTGGGCAATCGATTCTTCTTGCTTCAAACATTGAGATAAGATATCCTTATAGCCTCAACAAAGGAAAGTGTTACCAATGATAAATAATATAAGTTGGTAATAAATAGGTGGGTGATAATAGAATGTATAATGAATGGGAAAAAAATTAATATTAGGACTGTCAATCACACGTAATGTTGTTGATACTAGATTCGACATAATTTTAGTTGTGGAAGGACCGAAGGCCTTTGAAGATGATCTCGATATGACCACAAAATTTTTTTATTGCTTGATCTTGAGAGTAGCTACCATCTGATTATGTTGTAGATTAGAAATTGTTTTAATTTTATCTTGAATAATATATCCAGTAAATAGTGAATAAATTTTTTACTCAGCTATTAGTGCCTTGATGAGGTTTTCACCAATGAATTAGGTTTGATCATCCCATAACACCTCCAAACATAAAGAGATTCTAACATTTGACTTTGATTGTCTTCTAGTGCATATGAAAAGGTTTCACTAAAAGATGTTGAGTTTAATATTTTATCATCCCCTAACACATTTGAAAAGGTTTCACTAGAAGATTGTTCTTCTTATAAATGAATGTGGTTTTGGGCCCCCTAAGATTCTGCAAATGGTATGTCATCATGGATGTAGTTCAATAAAGTGTGATTCTATCAAGTCCTAATTGATGTTTATGGGAGGTAGAATGTCAATATAATGGCTATGTTAGGTGGTAAGAATGGTGGGATGATGAAAGACAACATAATTATCATAGATAACACTATGATAACTAGTGTCGATGCTAAAGTAATCATCCTCAAAAATCATAGAAGGATCACAAATATATTCAAATTAATCTTCAAGATAATTGTAACCAATGTTGTAATAACCAATATTATATTCTATTTTTGAATCTGATTCCAAAGTAAGGGACTCTGAATCTGATGTCACAACTGATGTTGATTCTATTTCTCATGCTAAATCCAATGTCAATTCAAAAATAGAACTTGACTCTAATTTTGATTCTTCATCTGATGTGGTTATTTATTTAATGTTCTGTTGAGTGCTAAATGTTTGATAAGTAATAGCATGTGAATGGCATAATGGTATCAATAAAAATTGATTCATCTTGGAAGGGTTTAAAATAGACTATCTTGTCTAAGTGAAGCCCCTCAAAAAGAGGGTACCACTCAAGGGATGTCTCAACAAAATCATGTCTATCAAAGTGAGACTCCTTAATGAGTGTTAAAATATCAAGAGACAAATCTACATAGATTGGCTTGTCAAGGAGATGAGGCTCTTTAAAAATAGGTAAAATATGAATATGTATCTTATCACAAGTTGACTTGTCACAAATGGGTGTTTTGATACTAACATCATGGTTTTGGTTCACAACTAGTTGCAAAAATCAATTTTGAACACATTTTGGTCCTCATAAGATGGTTCTTAAAGAGGTAATGGTTCTTGTTTTAGCTTAAATATCAGCACAAAATTTTTAAAGTAGGGAACATTTGGTTTATCAAGAACAATGGTTTGTAGTTCAATAATGGACTCTCCAAAAAATAGACTATTGAATAAGGGGTCAAACATAATTAGTTCATCAAATGGAGGTTATTCAACAATAGGTTCATCAAAAATTGGTGATGGGACAAGAATAGTAATTATTGGATGCTTATTAGTTTGGTTTCTTATGCAAACCCAAGGAAGAGGTCCTATAATGGTAATGACTAGATGCTTCTTAAATTGGCTACTTATGAAAACCAAAGGAGTAGGTCCTAAAATGGTAACCTTTGCACATTTTGGAGCTTGCTTACTCATATAAGCTGAAGGAGAAGAAGGATATCCAAAAATAGTAACCTTCAAGCATGGAGTGCAAATTGAAGGGGAAGGATGAGGATAATATATGACAACTAGCATAGATGCAATTGGTTTTCAATAGACAAGTCCAAAGAGGGAAACATCCTTAGATAATATAGAGTGCTTATGTCCATCATAAAAATGCTCTACCTTAAAACTATGGCAATAATAAACACTATTACAAGTGTACTTTAATGTCATTATTATTTTTTTACAGGAGTGTTATTAATGTTTGGCAAGATATGGACAATGTTTTTCAAATGTTTTAAACAAGATATGGATTTTGATCCTTTTCCAAACAAATATCTAAGGTACCAAAGAGAATATATAAAGGAGGGTGGCTTGGAACCACACATAATTATAATAATGTGTTCACAAATTTACTCAACTTTTGGTAAAGTTAAAATCATATAAATTGGAAGAGGGTAAGGTAATTCAAATATCCAAGGTGAAAACTAGTACACCAAAGCCTAGATATGTATGATACACCTATATCATAAAATATAGTTTCAACTATGAGGAGTTGATCCTAGAAAATTAGAGGAAAAATATCTAGATTATGAAGAAGACAATATAAACTAAGCAACTCAAAATTTAAAACCCTACATGAATCGCTAAGTACAAAGCTAAGACAAAATGGGTAGCACAATGTCACCACATGGTTCTAACAGGATAAAATATGTTTTATGACTCAAAGCGTAAGTGATATATAAGATGACTTGAATATAAAAAGATGATAATGTGATTTGAGTCTAATAAATGACCCTTAATCCAAATGGAAAATTTAACACAAGTTAGAACAAGTTTAGTATACAAATGATGAACCCAAATTGAAACACCAACCCTTAAAACTTAGAAAGGTTCAATTTCAAATGTGAATTATAAATGAGGGACTTAAATATATTGGGTGAATGATCTAGACTCAATTGGGAAACATTATTTCACCAAAGGGGGTGATATGACAAAAAAATTTATAACAATTTGAATAGGGAATTTTTTTTCTAATTAGATAGTGTAATGACTCCCTTGCTAAAGAATAATGTGTTTTGTCTAAGTTTGTTGAGTTAATAAGTAGTTTTAGACACAAATCAAGAACAAGTAAGTTGATGGAAAAAAAATCATCTTAATTCTAAATTGACAAGGTATGGGAAAGTGGGGTTAACTAAACTTGAATGTTTCTAGATAGATCAATTACATAATAGCTTTCATACCAAATGATGAAAAACAAGTGCACTTTAATTGGGTGTCTACAACACTTGGATTTTTGAAAAAAGGTCTTATCCTTTTTTCAACCATTATATCCATCACTTGCTCAGTGTAATGTGATGCCCAAAGTGCAGATATGTCTTGTGTGCAAATCTAACACTAGAAGGTGGTTTAACTACTCAAACCTCTAATCCTAGAGGGAGCTATTGAAGTCAATGCTAGGAGATGAAACCCTAGGTCAAAGCTTCCATATAGAACTTATGGGAGGTAATTAATTCCCCCTCATAAGCCAAGATGCAATGAAATAAAAGACATAAGATACAGACTTTAGGGTCATTTCAAGATCACCCAAACTATTGCATGTTTTTGAGTAGTGCTTTAAATGATATTGTTTTTATGCCTTAGACTAAGCATGTTTACAATAAGGATGGTGATTTTGGTTCCAAAATTTCTTTAAAGGGGATGGATGGAAGAGCATACATGCAACACCCCTCTTTTTTCCAATCAAGTTCTAATTAATAACTATTGAAGACAAAATTTGACAAGTGAATTCAATTTTAATCCCTATATACAAGATGAGGTGGTGTTATTTTGACCCCTTGGTCTTAAGTTGTAACTTTGAAAGCACAATTTTTCAAAACATTAACCTAAGCATATAATTTTTTCGTTAAACACTAAAAAAATGTTCCAAATCCATTTTAAACTTTCAAAAAAGGTCTAAAAACCATGTTTTAACAAATTTCAAGCTTGATCTTGCAATGAAAATGTCAATATGTCCTTTAGCTTTGAAGCTAATTTTCAAATGAGTGAAGCAACTTGTCAAAACAATATCTCTATTTTAAAATCATTGTTACATAGTCAATATCACTTTTTGCTTACAAAATCATAATTTTGGATAATAATATTACTGTTTCAGGTTAATTTATCAGAAAAACATAATATCACTATTTACCTAGGAGATCGCTACCTAGATGAACAAAATCACTATCCAAAATGATATCATTATTTTGTGATGAAATCACTATTCTAAACAAAATCACCAACCAAAATGATGATATCACTACCCAAGATGATGATATCACTGCTCAGGATGATGATATCATTGCTCAAGATGACAATATCATTGCTCAAGTCTAAAAAATAATTGTTTATAAAAAAAAATCATTACAAAAAATCGCTACTATGTGAGTAGTGATATCATAATAGAGAGTAAAATTGAGGTTACCTAGAATAAAAAAGCTATTATAAAAATGGAAAATTATCTCAAAATTTCACTCTTTTGGTGCTCTCACTCCAAGATCCTACATGGAAAATATTAGTGAGTTGCTTGAAAGATATTTATGACCAAATTTGTGGGGTGCCATCCCAATGAGCATGCCAAAATGTAAAGAGGATTACATAAAATGATTAGTCAAACATTAGTGTAATAAATCAAAGGAAAAATGCATAAGAGTAAACCAACTTAAGCCTATCTATTCATACAGGAATTTAAAGTAATAATAAGAAACACTTGAAAGAAAAAAATATCATATTACCTTCCCAAGTGGATTCATCATAAAAATGTGGCTAAAAATCATGTTCTCCCTTGATCAAGAGCTCTTTTCTTCGACAATAATGGTGACCAACTCCTCCAATGTCTCAAGAACTCCTTGTAAAACCTAGGCTTATGATTTGGAATCACTAAACTAGCCTATAAATGAAGCTTGCTAATAAAATCAATGATAAAATACAAAGTATTGTGAAAACAATTTTGCATTATAACTTTGCACAAATTAAGCTTAAAAAAAGATGTTCATGGCCTCTTTACTTATAGATTTTTTAGATTGATCATAATCAACCTGAACCATCCATCTCATATTGATATATGTGGCTATGGATAAATTAAATTATGTAATTAAAATTAATAAATAAGCTCATCAATATTTGGGATAGAGGGGCATTTCAGAGGCATGGAGGGTCTTAATGAGGCATGGGAGATCCATAATACTAATATTTTGTGCATTTATGCCTAGGGATATCTTCCCAAGAAATGATTTCATTAAGTGATGTAGTTAATACAAATAAATTTCCAAAAGGAAATATTCAAAAAATCTCATGGAAAATCCACATAAGCTCTTGATTTGGATCAATTAGCCTTAAACAAGGTTAATCAACATTAAGGTAATTATTTGGAATTGGCCCTCAATTAATCAAAATGGTCAGAATGTCCTGTTATTGTCTCAAAATATGAATGGATTGGAATTGGAAGTTGATGTTAGATTTATTGGATTTATTATCCCATTTAGGATTTTGTCAACACCAAATAATAAGGGAATATGTCTTATGCAAGAGATTTGATAGAAAAGATCAATCTAGGGCACCTAAGTGCAAACTTGGCATTTTGACTCGAAATGATTTGATCAAAGTTAGATGTTTCATAAATCACATTGACCCATTTAGGGATACTTTGACCTAAATTGGCACTTGTAAATGACAATTTTGAACCATTTAGTATGTTTTAATGATTTTGACCTAAAATGTGCATTTGAATGCAATTCGAGTAAGATTGAAAATTTCAACACAAATTTTGTTAGGAATTAGATGTCTACAATATGTAGATTCACTCAATGGTTATTATTTCTCATGTAATCAGTTTAGTCATAGATCAAGAGAGTGTAAAAGACCCTCTAAGAATGATTACTCATGAAACTATAGGAGTCATAGTTCACATCAGTCAAGATATATGAGTGATGTTATTTTATTTAATTATATTAACATTGGTCATATTAGAAGATTCTATCATCATGAATCATCAAAATAGAATAATAAGATTCAAGCTTATAGATTTCAAAGACAAACCAAGGTGGGGAAGCCAAATATAGTCAAGCTTAGTCATGATTAGTTTTAAAGCCAAAATGGACTATTTTCTATGGTAGAGCATAGGCCATATATTGAAAAGTATCAAGATTATTCATTATAATATCAAACTATTAATCATATAGATGATGAAGAGGCCAAGCCAATGAGACTAAGCAAGCCTTAAAGGATCCTAAAGGATCATCAGTTTTGTGATAGCATGGAAATATGGGAATTTACTAAGTTTATGTTGTATTAGTGCCCTATGATAATGGATGAATCCATTATGATTCATGGAGACACTCATCAATTAGTAGAAGCTTGGTAGCTATCATGAAGATATGTTGAAGAATGTTGATAGAGATGGAAGTGTTGTTTGTATATGAGAGGTATGTAAAAATTTGTTCCTTAGAAGTTAGTAGTTGAGCTTGATCTATGTTGAGAAGTGGTTTTGGTATCAAGATGTTTCAAGGAAAATGAAGGATGGTTTGGGAATCCTAATGAATCATGTGATGAGCTCAAGCTATGAAGATAAAAGGGGAGTCCCTATTTCTTCAATTGATGTCAAGAATATGGTGGCCTAGTGTGTGATCAAAGGTTTGAGTCATATCATTCATGATAAGGATAAGGTGAGTGGTATTTTGATATAAGTTAATTTGAAAGAGGTATGTATAAAGTAAGGTAGAGCATGTTCCTGCAATGCTTCATACTCTATGAGTTGAGATTTTATTGCAAAAAAATGTGATTCCCTATGTTATAATTGTGATCATGTTTATTTGAGAAAAGAGCTAGTTATGAGAGAATGAATATTAGAGGGAAATGTATCTTTTTGAAATAATTATCATTTTCTCAGAGTGGTTGACATCTAGTATTTATAAGGAGAAACATCATCTCAAGGGGAACCTTATAGCTCTATGTTGTGAAGTGTCAAGATAGTAATGTAGAAGTCATGATAAGCATGATTTCTTGAGGTCCCAAGGTTTAAATGGTAGTTTGTGGAAGATTCTTTGTCATTTATGTAAAAGGGGGAGAAAGACTAGTATAGGGAAATGAGAATGATCAGGTTGTAGTTTTTTTTCCATCAATGACAAAGGGGGAGTTTGTTGGTGGTGTACCCAACATTCCCCTTTGTTCTTTAAAAAAGAAAGGGGGCCCACTTTTTTATGATTTGGCCCTATTTGTTGAGTTTTGTCTCTTTGCTCTATGAAAGTTTTATTGGATTTATCCTTAATATAAAATCACTCAGGAGCACTAACACTGATATTTTATAATTTGGACATTTTTTTGGTACCTTTATTTAGACTAACTTATTAATACATTTTGGGACCTTTTTTGTATTATGTTGGTTTTGAGAATTAGTTTTATTCAGGAATTTTATTTGGTGCTTTAGTTCATAATTTTTTTCATTGAAGAATTTATTTGGGACTTGTTCATTAGGCATTTTATCTAAAACTTCTTTTTAGAAACTTTACTCTTTGGGACTTAAATTTAAGATTTATTAATCAAAATTTATGTTCAGAGTTTTCATATAGAGATTATTATTTGAAGAATGTGTTATACATTTTTCTTAAATGATGTTCCAAAGGACTTGGTTTTATTCATAATTTTTTCATTGAAACTTTTATTCATGACTTTTTCATTAGAATTTTTATTCAGAGTTTTCATATCAAGATTATTATTTGGATCTTTTATTCGAACATCTTGTTCAAACATTATTTCAAGATATTTGGTCTTTGTATTTTTTTCTTGAGGTTTGTGTTCAAAGATTTTAGTTCATGAGAATTGTTAGCTCGATCCCAACATAAAACCTAACTCTTAACTCTGGACTATCAAAACCCTAATAGATTTAGCCAACAAAGTGGAACTACTTCTTGAAACTTGCCAAAGAATGTAACCTACCAACTAAAATAATGATATTTGCATTGTGAAATTAAAAAACCATATGAACATTGGACATTAATATTGTAATAACTATAATTGAATGCAAAAAAATATATCAATAGTGTGTATCCATCAACATGCTTATTTAATCACAAGCAAATTCAAACTCAATTGATATTTTTTAAAACAAATTCCTAGCTACCTATGAGTCCATTGAAAATAAGTAACCAATAGAAAGGAATTTTCACAGTACACAAAAATAGACTTTCAGCAAACTAAACAATTATAATGGCTTCATCATCCCAAATTTTCATAGGAGTATTACCACCATCCCCATTATCCATCACGGATTCTATAAAATACATAGATATAATTTTTAACACCATAATTTTCAATGATAGGTATGAAAACTAATCAAAATTATGGGATTCCATTGATTTCATCAATGCATTTTATTATGATGGAAATCTATCCCCAGTTTAATGCTAATTAGTTATAGACCTACACTCTTTTAAGAGATAAGGATCATACTTCATCATAGCCAAGACTAAAGTTATGCCCTATATTAACCTCCTAGGGGACTTATTCTTTGATATCAAGGTGACATTGGATGCCTTCATACATCACATGGATCACTAGATGGTTTTGGCTTGCATCACTGGTGATGATTTCCAAAGGTACTTATCTTTGTCAATTCTAGATGTAATATTTGATAAATAGAAGTTGGTAACATGGAATAAGCATAATTCAAATGAAAAATTTCTAAACTCATGCGTTATTCCTAGGGAGACTATTGTCCTTAAGGGAAAGGCCCCCACCCCCATTAGCAAATTTAGAATGGGGGTCTGTATAGGGATGACATTGTCAAATAGATTATATGGAATTCAAGTATCCATTTTCTTCACCTAGATTAGATGCCACTTTTGAACATTTTGATGACCTCAGACATGACATTTTCCATGCAAGAGATCATTAAATTCAAGATAAGGGAACAAGTTATGCATAAAGGCAAGAATCCCAATTTTAGCTAGCCATTTTTATATGATGTCATACCTACTGGATGTAGTAATGGGCACAATGTATAGGGAATTTGGGGAGCTTTGGAGCCCATCCATAAACTATATAAAGAATAACATTTATTATTAGTTTCAATTTATGCATATACAAAACATATGATATAAATTATTGAGGATGTATATCCATAAGTCTGGTAGGCAATTCATGAGGCTCTACTACCCAAAATATCAAAAAACATAGTAAACACACTCGCTCCTCAAGGTGATTAGTAGTTATACCCAGACTATACGATGATCATGGTTGTTGGTCATAAGGTCCACCCCCTATACTTCCCCAAGTATGTGGTAGATAAAATAAGAGAGAAAGCAATTGCATATCAAATTTGGTGGAGTTTGGAAGAGAATTTGATAAAGAAAAATAAGTGCATATTTAATGGATCTCACATGATCATAGGCAAAATATGTTATACGATGAGGAAGAATTTTAGGGATGCAGGCAATAAGAGGAAGCATTATTAGTTTCTTACCTTTCCACATAGAGATTGGGACCCCTACAATCTAATTCAAAATCATATATAGG
This sequence comes from Torreya grandis, assembly GCA_037957365.1. Classification (NCBI taxonomy): domain Eukaryota; kingdom Viridiplantae; phylum Streptophyta; class Pinopsida; order Cupressales; family Taxaceae; genus Torreya; species Torreya grandis. Next base: position 2,072,322 of record JARHVA010001934.1, on the reverse strand, counting down.
GCTTTGGTATTCAATACCAACATTTTCCCTATGACCATGAATTTTTATAATTAAATGCTAAGGATGATGCCCAAGTCTTAGAAAGTGCAAAATTTGTAGGCATTAAAGAGGATCATTTGAAGATTATTTAGGGAAAACCATCAATTTTGATTTAAGAAATGCATACCAGGTTGCCACCCTTGGAGGATGGGCTATTTCTAACTTTTGGGGAAATATACCCCAATAAAAAACATAGATACAAGGGGATCCCTCTCGATAACTTCCCATATTATTAAGGGATATTAAGAAAGATCCTAGGTTGAGTGAGACTAGACATAGGGAGTTCAAAAGGATCCAATTGACTTGGAATCTTTTGATGTTGAAGGCTAAGAGCACCCATCTACATTACACGTACAAACATCTACAACTACATTGCCTATAATGAGTCTATAGTATAAGAGGTAGATACTATCTCAATTCAATGAGCTAAATCCCCACCATTTAATACTAATATTTGATATAATAGGATGTTAAGGGCTCCTCCCCTCATAAACAATATAGTTATTGATGAACCATAAATAGACACACCTTCAATCCAACAAAAAATGGAGGTAGAACAGACATAGATGAAGAGGAGGAATTAGAAAGAGCCAAGGCACTAAGCCTTATAGATGATAAAGGGAAGTTACCAATTAGAAAAGATAAATTAGGTAAAAAGGCTCATCCTTTACCCCCTTCTTCCCAAATTTCCTCTTTTGTTTCCATTTTTGGTTTAGTTCCCATTAGTGCTATTTTAAATACCCTTTGCTCACTTTGAAAGTAGTGGATGTTTATTCTACCAATATTATTTTAATTTCCTCCATAGTGCTAATCATTTCCATTATTTCCACCACTTTTGACATTCCATCTGGGACTATTACAGTCCAAGCTATGTGTATGCACTAAATTATGCTTGCCTTGCTAATTATACTAATTATGCTAATTCCTACTAATTTAGTCTAATTCCCATATTCATATCCAAATTAACTAATATCCTAATAACCCTCATTCCATTCCTATATCCTATAAACCTTAGTCAATCCCAAAAACCAATTAATCCCTTCATTAAACTGCTAATAGAACCTATTACCCACTAACCTACTTCTTAAGAAAACAAGATAATTTAAAATTATAAAATAATCTACCTACCCAACCACCACCCTATTATAGCCTCTCCTGAACCCATAAATCCTATGGGAAAGTTTTAGAATTGGATGATTCTAGAAATCTTCCACATTTTAGCCTCCTTCTCTAGAATTCTCTAATTCTAGAGAGCTCCATGGAATTAAAAATTCCATGGAAAATCCCTACCAATTGATCTCAATGGATCAACTTTGAATTTGAACCATTGATCTCTCTCTCCATGCCTATTTAGCCAAGATCTCCCTCCTCCTCCAAACTAACTTGTAAATCCATAAAATTGTTGATATCTTACATCCAAAAGTCTCCTTACACCCATCCATAACAACTATCAAGATCACTCAATCATTTGAAAGCCATTATCAACACCAAATAAGCAATCCAATATTTTTAAATTTGAGCATCAAATAAATCATATACAATCGTAGAGTGGAGCCATAAGGAGGTAAAGTGATTATATGAAAGTTCTTATTATATTGATTGCCTCTTTTATCTATTCTTATTAGTGTGTTTAAGTTTAGGTTTTTATTACTAAAATTAGTAATAGAGCTTGAATCTAAAATTTAGTACACACTATGAAAATAAAAAGGGCATCTAAAAAGAATGAAATAGCATTTGCCAATTCCCAAATCCATGTATTTTCAACACAAATCAATCTACCAATGCCTTCCACTTGTTCATCTGAAGATACTACTATTATATCTTTAGATAAGTCTAAAAGGGGTGAATAAGTATATATAGTCCATATACTCCTATAATATGGAGGTGTGGGTTGGTCCAAAATCATATGGCCATCGCTTCCTAATTCAATTCTAAAAGGAGTCACAAAAAAATTATAAAAATATCAATTGGTGGAGGCTACAACTGAGGATACACAATCAATAGACCCAACACATCTAGTTATCCCACCATGGGTTGTTAATCTTAGATCAAAGGCTTCCCAAAAGCCTAATTTCAAAATTGTAGAATTTCCATCAATAACATCCTTGTTTGATAATCCTTCAAGAAGAATTCAAAGGGTTAGGAAGAATAAATTAGAGGATTAATCTAGGAGGGAGATCATTCTTGAAGAAAGGTAGGAAGTATATGCCTTATCCAAAAGGAACAATAAAAAATTGGGGTAGTGACCGTATATAGAATATTTCAAGTCCCTAGCTGAAACCCATAAGGATGATAAGATAATATTACATAAGGGGACTGAAATGGCAAGATAGGAGCTGAAATAAGAATTAGAGAAAATCAAATAACAACAACAAACAATCCATATTCCAACAGGAATTGAGATTGAAGTTCAACAAACTGCATAAAAATGTTATAATGCTCTAGACATTATTGAGGTAATGAGGGCATAATTCCCCCCATATAACTTAGACACATCAATTATTTAATTATTTGAAGGAAGATGAAAATAAGTTGAAATTATTGATTCTTTACACTAATAATAAGGCATATAACCATTTAGACTTAATGACGCCATTGAAGGCATCAAATGCCCTAAATTTTATGGTGACCAAAACTTAGTAGGCTAGAGAGTGGGTTATAATAGCTAGGGAAGTAATTCCAAAAAATAAAGAACATGAAACTCGCATCTTATACATATTGGATGAATTAAAAATTTTCAAGGCAAGGGATGATACTAGCAAGCTGATTAGTAGAGTCAATTTTGACCAACTATTTTAAGAAGCATTTGAGAAATTCAAGAATAGTCTATAGGGGTTAGCACTTAAAGACATTGAATCTAAGTTGAGTTTTACAATAAAAAAGGTAACAAAAGATGAAATTTTCAATATCAACTTCCAAAATAGAAAGGCCAAGCATGTAAAACTCTTAGAGTAGATTAAAGGGTACACAGACTCTCATTATTTATCTTAGACATCATAATGAAACAACATGATACATGTCACAAATGCTATCTTGAGTTAGAGGTGAAGAAGAAGATTGAGGATGTACCATCTAGTTCAGTGCCAACATCAATAGTGATGACTCCCACAAAAGTTAACACATCCATGAAAATGCCCACTTAGCCTTAGTTGAAAGGCTAATTTTATTCTTATCAACATAGTGGCATCAATTTTGTATTTGTAGTAGACTTATGTTAGAACTTAGTGTAAATGTTTCCTAGATAATTTGTTAGCATGCACACATTACATTGCATTATAAAGGATAACATTAATTTTTGATAAATGTAAGTTAACTATATGTATACATTACACATAGTTCTAAAGTTAGAGTTATAGCTGAGGTTCTACTATACCGTGTAATCACAATTTTTCATGTACTTGGAGGGTGAGGAAACCCCTACCCAAGTCTATTTAAATAAATGTGACCCTCATTTTCAAGGGTCAAAAAATTTCAAATACATAAGCAAAATCAATTCTTGATTGTCACTCATGTGTTGGTGTATTTTATCTCCAAGCTCTATGTAATTATGTTTGATATTTTTTGGTTATTTTTATTCAATAATTCTTTGTGTTCAATAAATACAATGAATTCTTCTTGTTGTGATTAATATGATAGTTTTAGATGTGAAAAATGTATTGAATAATTAGTAATTATATTAATTATTTTTGAGTGAGTTGGCTTTCTCATATTTATAATTATGTAGAGGTATTTTCAATGATATAGTCATCTATGCATGTGAAACAACTATCCCAAATACCTCTTTGGTCTGAGTCATAATCTCATAATTAAGGGTGTGCAATAGTTACTCCAAAAAGAGAATCCTTTGACTAATATCATTGAGTTTCCTATATCAAACTATCTTAGACTGCTTAACCATGTTTGTACATGTTTGTGTAGCAACTACTATCTACAAACATTAGTTCTAAAAGCACTTGTCCATTGAGAATCCATCCTAAAAGGTAATTATTAAAGTCATAGAGTCCTTCTTTTCTGCTATACCCTTCCCTCTAATTTTGAGTTTATTTCTAAGATCTACCTACTTTAGATTAGTATCCATCCATCTATCAACTTACCTAGTTTTGACCTTATTTTCATAACCATCCATTCATACATGGTTTTGGTTAATAAACTACATGTCCTACATGTTTTTCCATCACCTAGTTATTCAAACAACATATTTACAACTCATGCCCTAGAGTGGAGTTTATCTCCATTAAGATATTAAAATGTTAGATGATACCTCATTATGAATTAGTGTTCATAAAACCACATCAATAGTTGGCATGTTATTATCATTGATGTCAAGATTGATTTCATTGATGTCAAGGTGTATCTAGTGAAGGTGCATGGTGAGTGGTCATTGAGGTATGTGCATGATATGATAAGGTGAGTTTGTTGATATTTATCTTCTATATTTTTTGATGTCAAGGTTGATATCAAGGTACAAGTCATGGAAGATGCTTGAAGACAACTAATGTCTGCATAAGAAGCCATGTCACAAGAGAATTTGAAGGTAACTAATGTCTTATGGTTGCCTAAATGCACATGTCAAGGTGTCAAGGTATTCATGTGCATGGAAGAAATATGTCAAGTCATATGATACTTGGTCATATGGTTTTAGGTCTACATGAGTCTATTAAAGTTTGTTGTCATTAGAAAGAGAATGGTACACTGATATTAGTGAGGTATAATGTCTTATATTTTCTTGGTTGATGTTTTTTCAAGGTCATGACATAAAAGGAATAGGTCAATGTATCAAGGTGTTTTGTAAATCCTAGTATACATCTTGTGATAAATTATGTGTAGGTAACATAGTGAAGTGAGTGAGCTCAGGAAAGTGAGAATTTGTTTGGTATTGTATGGGCTTGTGAGTTAGGTGTATAAGACTTCAAAAGTGTTGTAAGACAGATCATTGAGATTAAGTGCTTAAGTAGCCTAAGCTTAGTCATACCATGAAGAGACCTTATGAGAAGGTTTGAGTATTATGGATTGGTGAAATGAGTGCACATAGGAATGAATGGTTTTATGATATTAATCTATCATGTATGTGAGGTATTGGAACACTCATGAGAATTTTAGGGTGAGCCTATAGGGGTAAGACACCCAAACCAAGTCTACACCTAAACCACTACTAGACCCTGCTTGGACTAATGAGGTATCATGTGTTATAATTTTTAATTGATTTCATGTGATTAATACTATTATTGATGTCAAAAGAATCTCGAGGATGAGGTTGACTATTTTAGCCTGCTAGTGCGAGGTATGGTGATCCAATGGAATATCTTATGAAGCATAGTAAGCTGAGAATTGTGAGTTATTTGTGGCCTTAGGTGAATATATCATGGTGTGAGAATGTGTTATATAATTTATCTACAGTGATAGGAAGGTATTAAAAAGGTATGATACCTATTAGGCATGTGTGTTTAGACTAAATCCTAAAGCATGGAAATAGCTTGAAGAGGCATATTTATGATGATATAGATATGTATGAGTTTGAAGTTGAGTCAAATTAGTGGTAAATCATGTTAGATGATGTTGGAAAATATATAAACATATGTATAAGGCAAATAATCATTCATAATATCTGCAAAGTTAGGTATTGAGGCTTAACTCTTGCATGAGAGACCTAGTGTGATGGAACAAGCTTTGTAGCTTGTTGAAATGAGCAGTGTATGACCTATATTAATATGGATGGTATATTTTAAGCTTGGTATGATTTAATTAAACATTTTTAGGAGGTTTTTATAATATTATAAGTGGTTTTAGGTTGTGTTCATATTCTAGATAGGACTGGTAGTCCAAAGTATGGTGTGCAAAAAGACATAGTGTGGCCCAATGAGGGGTCAAGTTGAGTTTTCAAGATGAAAAGATCACATGTGAATGTGATTTTATGTGTGATAGTTTTATCCAATAATTTTGACAAATTTTTAGGTCCTAAGTTAAACGAGAAAGCAAGAAATCACATTTGAAGGTCTCTTGTGCATGCAAAATGAAGGTTTCCAAGCTTGAGAAGGAAGTTTTGATGCTCATTGGCATGTGTAAAATTTTAATGGTGTTATAAGCCTTTTTTTATATATTTAAAATGGTATTAATAATTATTTACAAGAATTTTGAATTGGTTTCATGGGCAATACTATATGAACAAATGTTATGAAGGTAAACTGGTCTAAAACTCTCTCAAAACCCTTATAGTGACCTGGTTAGGAAAATCTCATTGGAAAGTGATCAAAATGGTTTGGTAAGGTTTGATTTATTTTTGGATCATGTAGAGTAATCCTAAAATCATTCCCAAGTGGTAGTGGTTTATCAAGGCAATAAGTGGAAGCTATAAAAATCTACTTGTTTTTGAAGAATTTGATGTTACAAGCAGGGTTGACTGGGTTAATGCATGCAAGTGGATGGAAGTTGAAGGTCAATAATTTTTATTGAGTTAAATAATGTTATTTAAGTAAGTTAAATCCTATATTTTAACTATTTTTTTACCTAGTTTGACCTATTGCTAGACTGACAAGCAATGAAAATAGTGAGAAAAACTAGTTAGAGTGAGAAAGTGTTTAGGGATGAGTTTAAGTTAAATAGGAATGGATAAAATTATTTGGGGTATTTTTTAAATACATATACATATTTTTATATTTATTTATAAGTTTTAAATAGTCTCACATAAAATAAAAGGTTCTCTCAAAGTGACTTGTCTATGTGGGTTAAGACAGTGAAAGAGTGTGTTTTTGATATTAGTCTATATATCTCATGTTTACCATTATAACTCTATGTATGTGTGTGTGTGTGTGTGTGTGTGTGTGTGTGTGTGTGTGTGTGTGTGTGTGTGTGTGTGTGTGTGTGTGTGTGTGTGTGTGTGTGTGTGTGTGTGTGTGTGTGTGTGTGTGTGTGCGCGCGTGCGTGCGTGTGTGTGTGCGTACGTGTGCACGCATGCACGCGCGTGCGTGAATGTGTGTGTTTTAATATTATATTAGGATATTTAAGGTTAAAATAAATTCATCATATGTTTAAGGAAGTGATTATACATATGTTGGAAGTCATGCTAACCATGACTGGTTCTTAAGATAAAACTGACTGTTCTAGGTCTATCAAGTGAAGTGAAGGGTTTGAGACTTTATGACAAGATTAATTTCATATAATGAAAATATTGATATTTTTTGAGACTTAATTAACCTATTAATTATTTATGTAATATGGATAGATAGGTTTAGTGTTTGAGATATGAAATCCAAAATGGCTTGTATGGCTGTGTTAAGATAATAAGAGAGAGGTTTGACAAATTGGTCTATAATACCAATGGTTGTCACTATAGTTTCATAGATATATATTTGAGAATGATATATAATAATTGTAAAAATTATTAATGTAAAGGATAATTGATGGAATTACCATTTCAAGTGTTAAAGACAATGTTCTTCAATACTATGTTTTCACGGTGTCTGACAATTTTTTGTGTTGATAAGAAAGATGATTTTGAGGTGTTTTGGACAGAGATGGAAAATGTTGACCAAATTTGACTTTTAGGTCAAATTGGGACACCTACAGGTGAAACATTTACTTTTAGGTGTTTAGGGGTCTAATGTATTTTATCACAAGGTGTTTTATAGGTTAATTAATGTCATTTAATGTTATACTAGCCTTGGTCCTTAGTCATTTTAGTCATTTTGAGGTAAATAAGGGGAATTTAATGAGGTGTATATATTATTTAGGAATTTTTAATGTTCTAAAATTTTAATTTCATGTGACATGTGTCCTCACATGTCGTAATCAACTGTTGATAACTAAAAGTGGTAGGTGCTTTAGAAGAAAAAATAGTTTTCTTGGGAAAAAAGGTGAGTTCAGCACTTGTACAATCCATTGGGAAGTGTGACACATGGTAAAATATCATATAATGTCCCTTTATCTTCCTAAATATTAGTTACATGTTTTAAATTATCTAGAAGTTCCATTTTTGGCCCAAAACCATTTTGCTCATTTTTCACCCTTCTAGGCACACTAAACCAGTCTTTAGGTTTATACTTGGTATGGATGGTAGGGGAGGTTACATATAAAAAATATTGGGGAGGTTAAATTAAAATCATATACCTTCATTCCAATTATAATATTTTGAATAATAATGTCTTGTGATTCATGAACAATCCTCATTAAGCTGACTGTGTTTTTCTACCTACTTATCTCTGTACCCTATAGGTTTTGATTTGGTTTGGGTATTTAGATATAATAAATTTTTTAATTTTGGTTATATATTATTTTTAAATCCTTCTAAAATTATTCCCATTCTTATTTTCATGTTTCAAGGTGTTTGTATAAGTCAAGTACATCAAAGTTACAAGAGGATACATTTTTCTGAGTTATAGATAGTTTTTCACCATTTTCAAGAACTTCATGCTTATTCATGGTTTTATAGGGTCATGATAAGTTAATAAACATGTATAAATTCCATATTTATTACCTCCATTCATGTTTGATCTCAATACATCATGCTTGGAGCAAACTTACAATCCATTGTCATACTTAGTCAAATTCTTGCTCACTCCTACTTACAGTTATGGTGAAGTATGTGCATGTGGCCTATAAAACATGTTCACAATGTTGTATTTAATGTTTTTGAGTATTTTTTTATCCTTTAAAATCATTAAATAGTGATTCAAGAATTTATTTTATGAAATAAAGAGGATTGTTGTAGCAACATATGCTCTCAGTTTACCATTGAACATCATCTACAAGTACCTTAATAAGGAATTTCATGTTGAAAGAGATGTGTTTACATTTATTTAGAATAATTAAGAGTGTGAAGATTTTATTTTAATGAATTTATATATTCCTAGTAACATAAATATCAAATGTGATACTCACTATCTATTATCCTACTTTATTGCCTATACATGGAAACATCCACCTATATGTGGCATTGGAGAAGATTTAGAAGTGATTGTAAATGGAACATGATATATGTTGAGAGTTTTTTTTGATGACCTATAATGTGGTGAAGCATATAATAAATTTTTTTGAGGTGTAAACTTGGAAATTTGAAGTAGATAAATCTTTAAAACATGAGATGATTGAGTTCAGGCTCCTTTTCCTTGAAAATGCAAGATAAAGGTTTGAGAGGTTTTTTTGATATCTTGTGATAAGGTTAAAAATGTCATTTATGAATCCTAATGTGATAATATTTTATAAAATATTAATAATGTGGATAAATTTCAAATTTTTAAGGGAAGAGAGCTAATTTAGGTTGGTTGTTTGGGGTCCTAAAATTGCCTACAAAACTCTAAATTCCTTCAATATTATCTACAGGCCTAAGTCCAAAAAGGACCTTTCTCCACCCAAATTGAAACTCAATATGTATAGTTTTATGAGTGTGTAAAAATTATTTAAAAGATAAATCATGACCTATAGATCATAAAAATGGAATTTTAGACTATGTTGGGTCTACCATTGGCACCTATAGGTTCCCTATTCTTCACAAACATGCACCTACAGGCTGGCTATAGGATCATTATAGAGGTTAAGCTTAAAAAATTTGTAAATGGAATTATTTAAAAGAATTATAGGTAATTTTATATCAAAAAATTTATATGGATATTCTAGGAGGTTGTGTATAGTGTATTTCAAGCTTGAATCATGCACTACAGGTCTTGAAACTCCTATACAGTCAGTGGGGATTGACTGAGATAGGTAGTGAGATGAAACATAGAATATAAGATTTTTTTTAATTTAAATAAGTAAAAAATTGATAAAAAAAATTGATATATAACCATATATATCTTCAAAGAGTGTCTTTTCACATTGTGATTAGAGGCCAATTAGACAAAAGACACCTACAGGCAGGGTTAACTTACCAGTCATGCCTAACTGAGTAAGGAAGGGTTTTAAGGTGTAAGAAAAGCTTATAATGGTATAATATAATTTTTTAAATAATTATCATGGTTTAAATAACATTATTAAACTCTAATAATGGATAAAAAATAAAATTAAAGACACTTCCAAGTGCAAAACATAGTCCACATGAAGAATCTTAACAATGTGTCATAAAGGAAGTATGTCTTGGAACTTGAGGCCTTTGGAGGGTCAAATGAAATATTTGAGAGTTTAAAATTTGTGTATATAACATTTATTACTTGTATGAAACTATAAATTATCCATAATTATCTAAGGAAGTAGGGGAGTGCCCTCTATTTTTTCTCAGACAGATGGCACACCCTTATGAACACAAATTGATAGTTTTGGAGAAGGGTAGTAAAAAAATGGTATTAGGAACTATTGGAAAATTTAAATGAGATTTATGAGGTTTTAAAAAATATATGGAAACATGTAAAACCAATAAATAAGGAGTTAATATTATTAGGGTATCACAAAACCTCAAATGTACAAATAAAATACGAGGCATAACTAGGCCTAAAAATTGAAATGAGAAGGCATTTACACTTACAACCTTATATGGGAATTATAAATTGATAAAGAATTTTTTTAGGGTGATTTAAGAGGTCTTAAATCTTATTTAAGGAATACAAGTCCAAAAAAATGGTTTGGATGGCAAAGATTGCACTTAGACGTATTAAGCAATATTCAAACCTAGTGCCCAAATGAGAGGCCAATTGCACTTCTAAAATGAGATATGATTCATATACTATTTTATCATGGTTATATGGTAATTATAGGTATGTTAAATATTTAAAATTTATAAAAACTACAATGAGAGTCAATTTATGGCTTGGGACCAATGTTAGGCCTATTGAAATGGGGAAAAGAGCTTGATAAGCTAGTTTTGAACACTCACATCTTTCATAGGACTATGAATGGATTCCAAAGGAGTTTGGAGGAGTTATATAAGGTATTAAAATTTGTTTTTTTGAAATTATTTTGATTTTATAACAACAGGTTTTTATGAATAAACCTTAAGAGCAAAAATAGGCTAAAACCCTCCTAAACCCTTGCTAGAGACCCAATGGAGAAAACAAGCTTGGAAAGTTGTCTAGATGACATAGTTTGACCATGAAAGTGATTAAAATTTTTATAGGACTCCATAAATATCCATCCCATACTTTTTAGCTATACGGAATTGTATAGATAACATACAAAATAGTCTTTTATTGATAGTTTTGTGCATTATACATGTTTTAAGAGGAATATAAAGATGAAACAAACTTTTGGAGAAGTATTAATAATTTTTATAAATACCAATTATAATATAGTGCCTCAAAAAAAATCCTAAGTTCCACAATAGGAGCTCTCATCTCAGTTAGTCAAAACTGACATAGTGGACAAACTAGTGAGAATGGTGGAAAACTTTAAGTGAGATGATTTTAAAGTGTTATTGATGAATATAAATACATGGATTGGATTTAAAATTGTAATAAAATCCATCCCACATATTTTCATAAAAAAATTAAGCCAAATTTGATGTCAAGTATGCAGGGTACATGAAAGAGGAGTTTTTGGGAATGTAGATGATGATGGCTCACTTCCAGATGATTCCAGAGGACAAAGAATACAAAAAATACATGGAGAGGAATGTATAAAATAATTATTCTTCATTAAAATAATTTTAAGTTTTCCCATCTAGTTATGAGTTGTTCAAGCAACCCAAATCATGAAGGCAATTTTCTAAGCCAGTTAAGAGAATTTTATGCCACTTTACAAGAGTTTGATGACTTGGATAGCCACTTATTCCTTATAACATTACAAGGTTCATCCCATATCCTATTCTAATGTACAACTAACTAATTTTATCATCTTTACAAGTGTCCTTATTACCCTTCAACTTCTGTCTTCTTCTCTCTCTCTCAAGTTCTATAAGAACTAGTCATTTTGGCCATTGTGACTTATGACCCACATGAGTATGGTGAAGCCTTTCTCATTTTCATACCTTTTATCAATAAGAATATATATTTTTTACCTCTTCATAATTTTTCATATTGTGTTCTACTTGAATTTTTGATCTTGCTTAGTGAAGACTATGGATTCCTTATAATGTTGTCTCATTCTTTCATCCTATTTGTAGTTGGAAAGATTCTTCTTATAGGGCATGTGAAGTGTTCTATAAAATTTAAAGGATTGAGTGAGTTATTTAGTTCACTATTTTCATTAAAGGTTACTTGTCTAGTCTTCCTATCTTTTCACATTCATCCATAACCTCATAATGTAACATTGATGTGAGAAGATGCAGATTGAAGGAGTGTATGTTTGGTTAGTCCTTTGTTCTCATGTGTAACATGTTTCTGGTTGGAATTCATCATATTTTTTGGTGTATCACCTCCCTTATAATATTTTTATTTTATTTATCTCTTTCCTTTCCCCCCACCAAAGTTTAGGTGTAGTTGTGATCCAAAGTGGTACATCAATGGAGATAGCCCTATCTAGAGATTCACCTCATCTTTAGGCTACCCACAAGCCTAAATTTATTTCCACTATTCCACTTGGATGAGGAAAGATTAGGAATATCCTATAAGGGTGAAAATCCAAGTGACAATAGTTTTTGGCATGCTTGGTAGGACTCTTGGTCTAATAAGTTGAGAGATTTTTGGTGTTTTCCCTCAACAATCAGCCTTTAGAGGCATCTATCTAAGCATCAATGGTGAATATAAAGTTATATCAACTGGTCAAGCATCCCAATTTTTCCTTAAATTTTTTTTTTAACATTTTTATGTGTTCTTGCTTTCAATAAAGTTCCATGGCTAATTTTGGTGTTGAATACTATTTTACACAAGTTGGTGAGACATATACATTTTATGACACTCCCTATCAACCTTGGTGTGATCCTTACTAGTCTTGTTATGATCCCTATCAACTCACACATGACCATTATCAGCCTTCTCATGATTATTACTAGCCCTATAACTAGCCTCCTCAATGTCTTTCTCCCACTTGTCAACCTAGACACTTCTCAACTCAATGCACGTCCACCTTCAATAAGACACTCTTAGGATATGATAAGTGCATGTTGTATATTTATAAAATAAGGGGAAATGGTCATGATATTATTATAAATTTCATTCACAAGGAAAGAGGTGTACTAGATCTGGTTAAAAGAGAGTGGATACCTATTGAGAAAGCCAATTGGCAAAGGCTCACAAGTGAGATGCTAGATGTGAGTGGATTGATTAAATCCTTGGAAGATAAACTAAGATTTCACGAGGAGAAACCTAAAAAAGTATATGAACCTTCATATAAAATTTTTAAAGTTTGTTATCATTCATATTTGATACCTACTCATGAGCCCAATCAAAATTGCCAAAGTCATCCTTTTCTAAATCAAGTGGAAGAGAGAGTTGAAAAGACTAGCCTTGTGTTTAAAGTAAACCTTGATAGGAAAATTGATTTGGAAAATATGTAGATGAAAAAATCCATGTTAGAAAGAAAATAAGTGGAATTAAATCCCTCATTTCCCTCTCTCATTACATCTCCATCTCAAGGAATGACCTCTAGATATGAGATTCCAAGTTGGAGACAAGGTGGAGAATCTAAGCCTAAAGAGATCCCAAGATTATTAAAAAATTCATCCACTCCTCAAGTTGAAAAATAACCTCAAAAATAGACTCCTAATCCAAACATCCTAAGCTGGACTAAGGTAGTGGAATCATGGGGAAATAAAAAAGTTAAAAGTCTAGATAAAGAGTGTGAAGTTGAGAGAGAGATTGATCTTATACAAGACCCTCCCACCCTTCCTTAAGAATATTATAGTGTTCCATATGAACCCTCTTGTACTCCTCATACTCATGATGATTCCTATGGAATCCAAGAAAGAATTTTCCAAGATAACCTAGCCAAATAAATTGAAGAGTTAGAGTCAAATATGAAATGACTAAGTCAAGGTGTGATGGAAGGTTTACACAAAAAAGAAGATCCTATGCCTAAACACACCCAATATATCCTCCCTAAAGAAATTTTTAAAGATAAATAAGATGTGAATGAAGTGATTTTAAATTTTAAGGAAGATAACCAAGCTATCCTAGCCCAAGGTCTACCTCCCCTTATTTAAAAGCTTCCAAAAGAATCCCCTACACTTCACTCTCAATCTGATTTTGAGTTCTATATGCCACTCTCAAAAAATAGTTCATCTTGTCCTCACCACATCACCATTTACATTTATGGACCTATGGTATGGGAAACTAAAGAGGATAAGTTGGTTGATAAAAAATTAGAGCTCTTGCTTGAAGAAAGTATAGCTCCTTGGCAGCCTCATTGGACTAAGTCACATGACTTCAAAATGCCTACTCTTGGATTCACAAAGAAGGAGAAATAAATGAAGGATCTTGCAGCCCTTGAGAAAAAAATTCATATTGTAGAGGTTGAGATTCAAATTGAGATCCCTAAATAGGTTCTAAATGCTAAATAAGAGATGGCATCTTGTGTTGAACCTTCAAATTGGGTTGATATGAAAGAATGTAATTTTTTGCCAAAGAGGAAGAAATAGTCCATGGTTCTTCCATCACTATGAAAGATATCATGGATCAATAAGAAAAATATCCTAATCAGCTTTGGGATGATTTTTTTGTATTCATTAGAGTTAGGTTATACTCCTATTGAAGTAGGCTATGATCTAGTCAAAGATGGAGAAGGCAACCTTGGCACTCAAGTAAGTATGCAAAGGAAAGGTAACCTTTTAAATATGTCCTTTCAAGAAGAATATGCATATCATGATAAAATGTTTGAAATAATAAAAATTGGATATCATCCTCTCAAATAGTTGGTAGAAACACATCAGCTCTTGAAGGATAGAAAAAGCTTCTATTGGCCTCAATATTATAAGGAACAAGAAACCAATCCTCTCGAAGCCATGCCTACCAAGAAGATAGTAGTTGATCATGAGATGAAGAGTAGGAAATATTATGAGGTAGGTGTACAATTTCAATAGGAATATATCTATATTGGAGAACTATTTAAGGAAGATCTACTTGAGAGCAGATCAAGTGAAGTGCTAAGGAATAGGTCTGATCTACAAGACTTACAATCCAAGGAGAAACATGCTTGGCACTATGTTTCATATTATGAAGAAGAAGATTCAAGAAAATTTCATTTTGATCCTCTAAATGAGGTATGTTTAGTTGTTAGTTATGCATAATAGTTTATTTCCTATTTTATATAAGTGCCTTAAGCACATGTGTGTGTGTGTGTGTCTTGTTAGTGTGTTTACTTTTATTGTGTATGTCCTTTTGTTATGTGTGGTTAAGGTAATTACTTGTCTTGTCTTGGTAAAACTTATGATAAATTATCAAACTCATTTTCTTTGTATCAGACTTTATATGACTCCCTAATCCAAATGGACTGATAGGGCTCTTGGTCTAGTTAGTAGCAAGCACACTACCCCTATGAGTTACCAATTTGCTGACCAAATTTGACTTTTAGGTCAAATTGAGACCCTTATAGGTAAAAAATTGATGTTTAAGTGTTTAGTGGGTTAATATATTTTGTCACAAGGTGTTTTATAGGTTAATTAATGTTATATTATCCTTGGTCTTTAGTCATTTTAGTCATTTTGAGGTCAGAAAAGGGGCATTTTAATGAGTTTTATAGATTATTTGAGAAGTGTGAAGGTTAAAAAAGGTTTCCACATGACATGTGTCCTCACATTTATTAATCAATTATTGATAACTAAAAGTGGCAGGTGCTTAAAAAAAGAGCAATTTTCTTGGAAAAAAGGTGAGTTTGGCACTTGTACAACCCATGGGGAAGTGTGCCTCATGGGAAAATATAATATAATGTCACTTCATATTAATTAATCCAATTTAAACATTTTAAATGCTCTAAAAGTGCCATTTTTGGACCAAAACCATTTTTCTCCTTTTTCACCCTTATAGGTACATAAAACTAGTCTTCAGGTTTATACTTGGTACAAACAATAGGGAAGGTTTTAGATAAAATTATTTGGGGAGGTGAAATTAATATTATAGAAATTAATTACAATTTTAATATTTTAAATAATTATGGCTTGTGATTCATGAACCATCGTCATGAAGTTGACTATGTATTTCTTCTTGCTTATCTATATACCCTATAGTTTTACTTTGGTTTTGGAATCTATGTAAAATACAGATGGTAATGTTGTTTCCATATATTTTTACATCCTAATAAAATTATTTTCATTCTTATTTTAATGTTTTAAGGTGTCTGGATAAGTCAAGTACATCAAAGTTGTAAGAGGATACATTTTTCTGAGTTACAGACAAATTTTCACAATTTTTGGGAACTTCATGCTTGTTCATGGTTTTATAGGGTTGTGATAAGTTAATAACCATGAATAAATTACATGTTTATCACATGAATTCATGTTTTATCTCACTAAATCATGATTGGATCAAACTTGCAGTCTATTGTCATACTCAGTCAACTTCTTGCTCACGCCTACTTGCAATTATGGTGAAGTATGTGCATGTGGCTTGTAAAACATGTTCACAAGGGTGTATTGAAGGTTTTGGAGTCTCACTGTATCCTTTAAAATAATTAGTTGGTGATTCAAGACATCATTTTATGTAATAAAAATGATTATTTAAATCATGTGCAACATATGCTCTCAATCTGCCATTGAACACCATTTACAAGTGCCTTCATAGGGAATTTCATGTTGAAAGAGATGTGTTGACATTTGTTTAAAATAATTAGTAGTGTGAAGATTTTATTGGAAGGAATTGAGATAGGACTAGTACCATTAATATCAAATGTGATATTCATTTCCTATTATCCTACTTTATGGCATATACATGGAAATATCCATGTATAGGTGGGATTAGTAGAGATTTAGAAGTGCTTGTATGGATAACATGGGATAGGTTGAGATATTTTTTTAATGAATTGGTATGTGGTGAAGAATATAATACCTTTTTTTGAGTTTTCAAATTGGAAATTTGAAGTAGATAAACCTTAAAAACATGAGATGACTAAGTTTAGGCCCCTTTTCCCTAAAAATGCAAGGTAGAGGTTTGAGATGTTTTGTTGATATATTGTGATAAGGTTAACAATTCCATTTATGAATAATAATGTTATAATATTGTATCCAATATTAATAAAATGGAACTTTAAAATTTTTAAGGCAGAGAGCTAATGGAGGTTGGTTGTTTGGGGTCCTAAAATTGCTTACAAAACACTAAATTCCTTCAATATTGTCTACAGGCCTGAGTCCATAAAGGACCATTCTCCACCCAAATTGAAACTAGAACTTGAAAATTATATGAGTGTTTAAAAAAAATTAAAAATATAAATAATTACCTAGGGATAATAAAAAAGGAATGTTATATTATGTTGGGTCTTCCATTGGCATCTACAGGTTCCTTATTCTTCACAAACATGCACCTACAGGCTGGCTATAGGGTCAATATAGAGGCTAAGTTTGAAAATTTTAGAAATGGAATTATTTAAAATAACTTGAGGTAATTGAAGATATAAAATTTTTAATGAATATTAAAATAGGTTGTGTATAGTGTATTTCAAGCTTGAATCATGCACTACATGTCTTGAAACTCCCATACAATCAATTGGGATTGACTGAGATAGGTAGTGAGATGAAACTTGTCATATAAGATTTATTTGCATTAAAATAAGGTGAAAAATGAATCAAAAAATTGATATATAACCATATATAGCTTAAAATTGGGTATTTTCACATTGTTAGTAGAGTCTAATCAGGGAAAAGACACATATAAGCAAGGAAACACCTATAGGCAGGCTTAACTTACCAGTCATGCCTGATTAAGTAAGGAAGGGTTTTAAGGTAAAATAACATATTATAAGGGTATAATATAATTTTGGACATAAATATTATGGATTAAATAACCTTATTAAACTTACATAATGGATAAAAAATCAAAGGAAAGACACTTCTACGTGCAAAATATAGACTATTATAAAAGGAAGTCTGTCTTGGAACTTGAGGCCTTTGGAGGGTAAAATGACCTGATAGAGAGTTGAAAATTTGTGTAGATAAAATTTATGACTTTTAAACCTCTAAATTATCCATAATTTTATAATTAAGTAGGGGATTTCCCTTTATTTTTTCTCAGATAGAGGGCACTCCCTTATGAACACAAATTGACAAATTTGGAGAAGGGTAGTAAACAAATGGTCTTAGGAGATATTTTAACCTTTAAAGGAGATTTATGAGGTTGTAAAAAATCTAGGAAAATATTTAAAACTAATAAAAAAAGAGTGAATATTAGTAGGTCATCTCAAACCCTCAAATTTTTAGGTAGACATACTAGGCATGGCTAGACCTAAAAATCCAAATGAGAAGTGATTTCCAATTACAGCCTTATATTGGAATTATAAATTTAAAAATAATGTTTATAGGGTTATTTTAGAGGTTTTAAATATTATTTAATGAAAAAAATTCCAACAGAATGGTTTGGATGAAAAAGATTCCATTCGGACCTGTTAAGCAAGATTTAAACCTAGTGCCCAAATGAGAGGTCAGTTGCACTTCTAACATGAGATATGCTTCATATAATATTGGAGCATGTTTATAGGGTAAATATAGGTAAGTGAAATAATTCATATTTCATAAATACTACAAGGAGAGTCAATTTTTTTCTTGGGACCAATGTTAGGCCTCTTGAAATAGGGAAAAGATCTTGATAGGCTAGTTTTAAACACTTACGTCTTTCATGAGACTATGCATGGATGACAAAGGAGTTTGGATGAGTTAGAAGAGGTATAAAAATTATTTTTTTGGAATTATTTTGATTTTTAAATGTTAGGTTTTTATGAACAGACCTTAAGAGTGAAAAAAGGCTAAAACCCTCCTAAACCCTTACTAGAGACCTGATGAAAAAACAAGCTTAGAGATCTATCCAAATGACATAGTTTGACCATGAAATTGATTTAAAATTGTAAAGGACTTATTAAATATCCCTCCCATAATTTTTAGATGTGTGAACTTGTATGGACATGGTACAAAATAGGATTTTTTGACAATTTTATGCATTGTACAGGTTATATGAAGATTCTAAAGATGAAACCAACTTTGGGAAAAGGATTAGGACTTTTTATAGCTAAAAATTTTCATTTCACTTCTTAGAAAAAATCCTAAGTGATTCAATAGGAGATCTTATCTAAGCCTATCAAAACTGGCATAGTGAACAAACTAGTAAGAAGGGTGGAAAACTTCAAGTGAGATGATTTTATGGTGTTATCGATGCCTCTAAGGCCATGAAGGATATTTAAAATTTTCATCCACTCCATACCATATATTTTAATTGGAAACTAAAACCAAATTTGAGGCCAAGTGTGTAAGGTGCATAAAAGAGGAGTTTTTTGGACTACATATGATGATGGCTCACTTCTAGATGATTCTAGAGGAACAAGACTACAAATTATGCATAGAGAGGCATGTATGAAAGAATTACCATTAATTGAAATAATTTTACCTATTACTATTCATTTATGAGGTTTTCAAGAATCCCAAATCATGAAAATAATTTTTTGAGCTAGTTAAGTGAATTATATGCCAATTTACAAGAGTTTGATGACTTGGATAGGCATTTGTTCCTTCTAAACTTGCATAGTTCATCCCATATACTCTTATCATGCACAAGTAACTAATTTATCATCTTGACAAGTGTAATTATGAACCTTGGACTTATCTCTTCTTATCTCTCTCTCTCTCTCTCTCTCTCAAGTTATATAATAACTAGCCAATTTGGCCATTATAATTTTTACTCCACCTGAGTATGGTGAAGCCCTGCTTATTTGCATACCATTTGATCAATTAGACTACTAATTTTTTTTTACCTATTCATGAATTTTCATAGTTTGATATACTTGAATGTTAGATCTTACTTAGTGAAGACTATGGATTCCTTAGCATGTTGTCTCATTATTTCATCTTATTTGCAGTTGGAAAGTTTCTTCTTATAGGGCATGTGAAGTGTTTTAGGAAATGTCAATGATAGAGTGAGTTAGTCTATTCACTAGTACCATTCAAGGCCTCTTGTATATTCCTCCTAGATTTACATATTCATCCATAACATTTTAATGTAAAATTTCTATGAGAAGATGTATATTAAAGGAGTGTATGTTTGGTTAGTCCTTTATTCTCATGTGTAACATGCTATTGGTTGGAGTTCATCATCTTATTTGACGTATCACCTCCCTTAGAATAGTTTGGTTTCATTTATCTCTCTCCTCCCCCCAAAACCAAAATTTAGGTGTATTTTTAATTTGAAGTGGTGCATCAAGGAAGCTATCCATATCTAGAGATTCACCTCATCCTTAGGCTACCCACAAGCCTAGAGATGTTTCCATTGTGCCACTTGGACTAGGAGAGATTAGGCATCTCCTCAAAGGGTGAAAATACAAGTGAGAACGAAGAATAAAAATCATTTGAATATTTTGAGGAAATATCAAAGGTTCATGATAATTATTTTTTAGTCTTAGTTTGTCCCTATTTAAGTGTGAAAATTCTAAAACATTTGACTATGTTTTTAAGCCTGTATGTTGCTCTGAGTAGTTATGTTACAGGAGTGTTATTTAGGTTTTTTGGCTTGAGTGATGAAGACAAAATCACTTGGTGATAACCATGAGGTCATGGAGGTTATGTTAATATGATTTTTTGTTTTATTTATGTGTTAAATTTAGATTATTGAGTCATATTTAGTTGACAAACTTTTTGGCAGTGTGAAGGCCTAAAAGGCGAGTAGGCCTAATTGGTGGGTCTAAGTAGTGAAATGGGCCAAATAGAGTTAGGTAACTAAGGTGAAATTATAAATGGTATATTTTAGTCAGTTATTAAGTGTTTCATCCAATTTTTAAGATAATAAGTGTTCTTACATTTCAGAGTGGTATTGTGTGGATAAGACACACATAATTTCATTAGGTCTCCATTAGGCCTAGTGGTGGATTTGGTCCTTATGGATTATGACCAAATTATGTAATGTTTGTTTCAAATTTTAAACATGTGTGGTGATATATTTAAAATGTATTCAATTTATGTAAATGTTCATGGCTGACCAATATGGGTGAGAGCAAGGGTCAAGTACTTAAGAAGGCTTAATAGGCCTAAATTGACTAGTTGAGATATTAAGAAAATGTGTGAATGAGATAGGTTTTTGAAAAATAGGTGAAGGTTTTTAACAACATAAGATAGGTCTTATGATTATTTCATTAATATTTAATTATGATTTTATAGTTTTTTGAAAAGTTCATTTGACGTAATGTTGCCAAGGAAAGGGCTAATTGAGCGAGAAGGCCTAAGAGGCTATTTGAGTGAGATTGAATAGTAAAGAGTGAAAAAGAAGGTTTTCATATAAGTTTTACTTATAAATAGATATTATAAGGTGATTAGAGATCATAGGTGACTTATTTGGTTCTAATTTACTTATAGGTTTGGAGACTTCTTACAAGATAGAACTTGCAAAAGACTAGTTAAGTGGGTGCTTAACTAGGTAGGGATAGGAGCTCCTTATGAAGTTAATGCTTCACTAAACTTTTTATCTTGACATTATAGGACTATATTACATGTGCATGGTTTAGTGGGTTTTATCCCCCAAGATGTTTTCCCACATATCTCTTATGTTATCTTGTGATATGCTTGTATTGTTATTTGTTTATGCATTGATCTTTTATGTGAATGAATGATTCATAGAATTATGAATGGAATTGAATAGTTATTTTTAATCAAATAATTCACCCCCCTCTTAGTATCTACTTAAAATAATTGGTATCATATCAGGTCCTTTGGAGGAGGCTTGATATCCTATAGGTGATCCTAAGAAGCACAAAGTGTGATGAGGACAATGTTCATCTTATTTGTAGTGATGGTCTATCAAAGAATAATTGTACTTGAAGAGTTGTCTAAAGATAATAAGGATGATAGGATGAGGATTGATAAAAACTTAAACCAAGGTGAGATATGTTTTTTTTTAGGACATTAGTCAAAATTAAAAGAATTTCAAAGGTACCATTTGACAACTCAGAAGGACTATGTAGAAGCTAAGTCTAAGATCAAACCCAAGATTGATAATCTAGAAGGAATTTGAAGACATGTTGAGAGAAATTTATAGGTCAAGTCATTCCATGGTGGTATAATTTTTCATCTATCATGGTATAAGGAATGTGTTGCTTAGTTTAGGTCTACAACCAGACCTACATCCTAGACCCTGCTAGGTCTATTGAAGCATGATGAACAATGTAGAAGCATGTAAGCTAGTATAATGTTCTAGTGAGATTTGACAAGTTATCCTATAGGTGTTCATCATAAATAGGTTTAAAAGTGAAGGATGGGTTAATAAATCAAGAGGAAATGATTTGAATCTATGAATTTGTCATAAACATAGTAGAGGTTTGTTAAAAGATTAAGTATGTTGATGAGACATATGTGAGGTTTGTTTGATCCTTTATGAGGTATAAAGGTATGAATATATATCCTTATATGTATGATTTTTAATAATATATAATTTGAGGTGATGAGATCCAAAAAAACATTTTTGAGAAGGCATATAATTTATAGATTGGTCTGAAAGACTGATGAGGATATGAAGGTCCAAGAAGATGACCATACCTTATGGGCATATTCAATGATGAACAAGGTTAGTTTGGATGTTGATGTAAGCATTTTAAAAATTTGACATGATTGGCATAAATGATATTTTCAAGATTTTATGAGAAAATGAAAAGAGAGTGAATTATATGAGGACCTTGACAGAGGTCGATGATGGTTTGACAATGGTATATCACAGAGATTGAGGTCTTATAAGACCTAACTTTTTGTTTGATAAGTGGAAGTTATTTTGTGATGGTCTGAGCCATGATGGCTTGTGAAACTTAAAAGGATTAAGATTATTGAATAAAGAGTCTATTATAATGACATATGTTTAGAATATTAATATTTTTCTTTAAGAACAGTGCTATTATTGGAAGACATGCCTAGTGTGTGTAGGTGTCTATAAGATCCAATTGAGGATGGTTTCAAGAAGATGCTTTGTCAAAGTAAGGAGTCCATTATTCAAGTGTTATCAAATATCAAACAAGAAGATTGATGTGCATACAAGATAATGATGGTTTGGTCTTAGGAGGAGCTTTGTGGCTTTGTGAGTAAGAATTTGTCTACTTCAATAGATATAAGCCTAAGGTATTGTGTAAAAGGCAACTACAATAATTTTAAATTGAGAATTGAAGATTGATGTACAAGACTAATGCTATCAAATGTAGAGACTATTTTCTCAGGAGGCTTGAAACAAGGTCTTAACTATGTATAGATAGAATACATAATAGTTTTATCTTATAAGGCATGATATTAATGTGTTGGTGACCTCATAAGGTCATAAAATAAACATGATGACATGTTACAAGTACCATAATAGTAATATGAAGATGAATAATATTATGAGTTTTGTAAAAGAGGTCTCAATTTAGAGTTAGTGTGTTGATCATCAGTGGTAGCTCATTTTTAGATGAAAATGTCTTGTTAAGGTATTTTGTTATTATAAGAGATACTTGTTTAATTTGACATGATCCAGGTGGAGTATGGAGTTAGGGGGAGTTAACTCAGGATTCTTGAGGTGATTGAAGAAAAAGTATGCATGGACAAAGGGGGAATCTATTTGTTTTGTTTCAAGGTTAGGTCCAAGGATTAGGTGGAAAGGTATGAATGGATTAATGTACGATCAAGAGAATAGATAATAAGGTACAAGGTAATATCT
Organism: Torreya grandis; assembly: GCA_037957365.1. Lineage (NCBI taxonomy): Eukaryota > Viridiplantae > Streptophyta > Pinopsida > Cupressales > Taxaceae > Torreya > Torreya grandis. The sequence continues at coordinate 2,048,635 of JARHVA010001934.1, read as the reverse complement.
GGTATAGATTTATGGAGTCATGATAGACATAAGTCAAGGTGTTGAGGCATAAAGGCAATTTGAGAGATAACAATTCTATCATTCTGAGGTAAGAATTTGGCCAAGCTTATCTAGTAAGCACTATTGAGTTGAAGTTAAAAGACATTATGGTAGTTGTAGAGACCCTTTGTCATTAATGTCAAAGGGGGAGAGAGATTAGATTGATGGAGAAGCTATCTAGATCAGTTCAATGTGGTTTGCCATCAATGATAAAGGGGGATATTATTTCAAGTTGTCATTTATGTTATTTTCTTAAGCCTATCATTGATTTCAAAAGAATCCTAAGGATGAGCTTGACTATTTGAAGCTGCTAGTGTGAGGTATGGTGATCCAATAGAATGTCTTATGAAGCATAGTAAGATGCAACTTATGAGTTGTTTGTGGCGTTAGATGAAAATAGAATGGCATGATAATGTGTAATAGAATGCATATATTGTGATATAAATATATCAAAAATGTATGGTACCTAGTAGGCATGTGTGTTTAAACTAATTCATAAAGCATGGAAGTGGCTTAAAGAGGCATATTTATGATGATATAGATATGTATAAGTTTGAAGTTGAATAAAATAAATGGTAAATCATGTTATAGGATTTTGAACATTATGTCAACATATATATAATGAAAATAAGCCTTTAGAAGATCTCCAAAGTCAAGTATTAAGGCTTAACTCTTACATGAGAGACCTAGTGTGATGGAACAAAATTGGTATCTTATTGAAATGAGTAGTGTATGAACTATATGGAGATGGATTTAAGATTGTGAGCTTGGTATGATTTGATTTTACATGTGTATGAAGTTTTGAGAATAGTATAAGAGGTTTTAGGTTTTGTTTGTAGTCCAAATAAGACTGCCAGTTTAAGGCATGGTGTGCATAAAGATCTAGTGTGGCCCAATGAGGGGTCAAGTTGAGTTTTAAAGATGAAAATAGTACATTTTTGAATTATTTGAGGTGTGATAGGTTTATTCAATCATTTTTATGTCCTCATTTGAAGGAGAAAGCAAGAAATCATGTTTGAAGGTCTCATGTGCATACAAAATGAAGGTTTCCATGCATGAAAAGAAAGTTTTGATGATCATTAGCACATGTAAAATTTTAATGGTGTCCTAATACTATTTTTATATATGTTAATAATTATTTACAATTATTATGAGGTGGTTTTAGGGGAAATACTATATGAACAAATGTAAATAAGGTAAACTAGTCTAAAACCCTCTCAAAACCCTTATAATGACCCAATTTGGAAGATCTCATTTGAAAGTTCATAGAATGGATTGGAAAGGACTTTTAAATGTTTTTATAATGTATATTAATCCTCTAATAATATATAGGTGGTAGTTTTTTTTAGGGTAGTGGGTGGAAGCTACAGAAATCTACTTGTTTATGAAGAATTTGATGCTATAGGTAGGGATGACCAAGTCAATACATGTAAGTGGATGGATATTTAAGGTAAAGAATTTTTATCAAGTTACATATTATTTTATTAAGTTACATCTTCTATGTCAACTATTTTTGTCACCCAAGTTGACCTATTGCTAGACTAGAAAATAGTGAAAATAGTGAGAAAAACCAATCAAAGTGAGAAAGTGTTTAGGGATGAGTTTCAAGTGATTAGGAATGGATAAAATTATTTGAGGTATTTTTTAAATACCATTAAATATTTTTAAATTTATTTATAAGTTTTTCATATTATTAAATACAATGAATAAGGTGCTCTCAAAGTGACTTGTCTATGTGAGTCAAGATAGTAAAAGAGTGTGTTTCAGATATTGGTCTATATATCTCATTTTTACCATTATAAATCTATATATATGTGTGTTAAAATTATATAATTATGTTTAAGGTTAACCTAAATTCATAATATGTTTAAGGAAGTGACTATACATATGTTGGAAGTCATGTTTACCATGACTAGCTCTTAAGACATGATTGACAGTTTTAGGTCTATCAAGTGAAGTGAAGGGTTTGAGACTCTATGAAAATATTAATTTCATATTGTTTCTATGCTATTTTTTCACTTTCACATTCAAGGAAGAATTAAGAAACTAAGAAGAATGGTCAAGGCTTGTATGTACCTGGATGTAGTCGTGTACACCGTAATCCAGACGAAGTGAGAACTCCTCTTTGGTTGTGGAGGATGACACCTGCAAAAGAAAGAGACTAAGACAAAGAAGGCGTTAGATAAAGAGATGGTGGGTTGCCAAGCAAAAGGCTTGATCCCAAAAGCAAAATATTGAGGGATGTCAACCGATTGATTAATAAAAAGATGTCTGATAAAGGATAGAATGATAAAAGACTGCAAATGATAAAGACAGAATGAAAAATGGAAGCAAAAGCTTACCTAAAAGATGTTGTCAGGCTGGTCACAGTCACCGGCGTCGGTGGTCCTACCAGCGTCGGTTGTCAAGAATGCTGACATCGGTTAGTCTGCCAACGTCGGTGGGGGAAGTGATTGGCGTCGGTTGGGGCAGTAGTCTGTGGATGAAGTCTGGATGAGTTTTGGTCTGTGGACGGGTCTGAGACATAGTTTTGGTCTTGGTTGAATGGTCTGGAGGTCTGGGTCTGAGAGTCTGTGCAGAGGGCTGGGATAATGGGTAGAATGTCAAAAAGGGACAGAGGGATAGAAGAGGCCAATAGGGAGACAGGGAGATAAGGATTCGAGTCTGGTCTGGTCTAGGGATAGGGAGTGCTGAATCTAGCTCATAATACTAGAAGCAAATAACTAGAAAACACAATGAAAGTACAAACAAAATACTTACCTGTGACTGACTTGAAGGAGTGCAGATGGTGTTGTTGCTTATGCTGTTGACGAAGGTAGAGTCCCTGTTGTTGATGTAGAAAACTGATGCAGAGTCCCTGAGAGTGTTTCTTGATGTGTACCTACAGCCAAAGAGTTAGCAGTGGAAGAGAGAGGAGCGAAAGATTGATGGATTGAAGGATTCAAGAGTCTCATGTGAGAGAGAGGTGAAGGAGGATAACAGATGCAGAAAACTATTATGAAGGCTACTGATGCTGGAAATATCACTGACATTGGTCGACAGTTGACCAACGTCGGTGATTGGAAGGCAGGAAAAAGGCTAAAAATAGCCTTCTATCCATTTCCCAACTGCCGGGTTAGCGAGTCCAAGGAATAAATGATTGAAAGTGGCTAAATGGATGCGAGAGGTTAAAGCAGAGAAGTTGGAATGAGAGTCTAAGCATTAATATTGGCCATGTGGGGAATGAAGGGAATCTAAGAAGGGTATCCAAGGGTGGTGAGGTGGCAAGGGAGAGAGGGAAAAGGGATTCTATTAATTTAAAATAGGATATTTATTTCAAATTAATAAAACATGGGTTAGGAGTGGTTAAGTGGATGAAGGGGACTAAGAGGGGGAGAAAGGACCAAGGGGTAGACACGATTTCGGTGTCTACATTTGCCCCTTTTTGTCTTGTTGGTTGTTCTAGACGAACTGCAAGACAAAAATAGGAGTTGGTTGCCCCAGGTATGGGATAAGTTTGATTTTGTCCTATTGGTTGTTCAAGTGAATTGCAAGACAAAAACAAGAGGGTTGGGTTGCCCCGATTATAGATGAGGTATTCCCCCTCAAAACAGAAGTCGAGGGAAAGGAACCTGAAATTGGGTGTTGATTTGATAAAGAGTGGATGAAGATGGTGAAGATAGAGTGAGAACGTTGCAAAAATCATGATTGCGTGTACACCACTTCACAAGATGGTCAGGTCAAATTGTCATAGGTCGAGGGTCAAGGAGTGCCAAAATTGAAATAATTAAGCCCCAACATTTAGTCGTCTGCTGATTGGGTTATTCAATCTAAGCTGAAGCTCCAAATGTCATCATGTTCCAGGTATCCTAGGCTCAGGAAGTGCTCCTAGAAAACACAAAAAGTCACAAGTAGTGTGGATCAACCAGCTTGCGATCCTATACTTGTGAGGGTCCAAAAATAGTCTGCACACAATTTTGCTAACCAGTCATGGGGTAGCATACATGCAAAAACAACCAAGGCGAAGTCACTTTGGAAGTGGTCGCGGTCAGAGGAGATGGTCATGATCTCCAAGGTCATGGTGGGTGAGGTAGATGGATGAAAGGATGTGGCCGAGGTAACCTCAGAACAATGAGTGCTGCCTACATAGCCCCTGTGGGAAGGGCCTTAGGCCAATGTAGTTCTCCCAAAGAGGGAGGAAGAGTTGAAGTGATTGGTTGGTTTTGGTCGAGGTCAAGGTCATGGTCAAGGATAGAAGGTTTGTCCATCAGAGAGATGAACAAACAAGGGTGGTCAAGCTAACCCCAGAAGATGTCGTATCATCTAAGTGTTGCCTACATAGCCCCGGTCAGAAGGGGCCTCAGACCAATGTAGTTTAGACAAAGGGTCTGAGTGGTAGACAGGTGGTCAAAGTGGTCGATAGATTGGTCTTGGTCATGATGAATGATGAGGGGAAGATGATGTTGCAGCCTTTTCCATATTGTGTGATGGTGTATTTTGCAATATTGGTTGAGAGGTCTTTCATCCCTAGCAATGTTCCATAGTCATGATGGATGTATTCTAAAAATGAATTGAGGTCTATTTATGTGTCAGCAAGTATTGGTTTATGCTTAACATAAATTACGTCTGGTCGATAGTTTCCATGTGTATTGGTGTCCATAGAAACTAGTGAAATGGACTATGTCATGCCAGTGGTCTGAAAATGTTTGATTGGTTAGGTTTGGGTTTGGTTGGATAGATAATGATTTAGTTAGATGCGTGACCAAGATGTGTCAAAAGTGAAAGGTGAATTGCTCTTTCATTGACAAGGACCAGAATGAGGGCATAGGTAAGGGTTGTTTAGAAACAAAAGACCCATTTATGCATTGCATCGTTGACCAGTGGTTGTGTTAGAGTGGTAATCAAATCACTTGACGTTAAGTGAGCTCAAAATCCCTTGAGTATGTTGGGGTGATATGATTGATAATGAGATGGAAGGGGGAACCCTTTTTGGCAGGAACAACTTTGCCCCTTTTATAGGTGACCCCGAGAATGACTATAGACAAGTCCATGACTCTAAAGGTTGTCAGTCAGTTTTTTTTTTGAAGGTAGACTAATCGATGTGGGAAGCCTACAATGGGATATTGTCTTGCTTTGTGGTCATGTCGTGAAGCTGATCGATGCGGGAAGCTTCAAAGATAATGCTGCGTATGTAGCAAAATTTATGCATAGCCATCCTTCGAGGGAGTGGTCTATATTCTACTTTTAATGTTTTTGATATGACTTTGGCCTAGCTGTCCTTCAAGGGAGCAGTCTAGTAAATACAACAACGATGATGTAGCTATCCTTCGAGGGAGTAGTCTACATTTATAGTTTTATGACCTTGGAATATGCATCCCATTTTGATTTACATTTGATTGATTTTCTGACTAGACTTTTGGTCATGGACTTGACTATAGAGGTTTAGAGGGTTTCCCTTTTATTAAGACAAAGCATTCATGCTTGATAAAAGGGTTAAGATTGAGGGTTGAAGGAGATAAGAATGACGGTGACAGGGACTGCTCAAGGGATTGAGCTCAAGTTAAACGTCAAGTGAATAATTACTTGACTAACAGTGGATTGGTCAAAGATGCAAGACAAAAAAGGGCTCAGGTTCTAACAAAGTCTTGACCCATGATTGTGTTATGATGTAAGGTCCGAGTCAATTGGGAGCAAACTTGCCCCATTTGCTTCATTCCAAATTGGTCACATATTGATTGATGTTAAAAGAGTTGGTCAATGTTTGGTCTAAGTTTGGGGTCGATGCTGAAGAAGTTGGTTGATATTTGATCAAGGTTCGATTGAGGTCAGTTTGAATGTTTGGTCAAGGTCTAGGATTAAAAGAGTGATTGATATGTGGTCGAGACTAGGTTGAAAGGTTGGTCGGGGTTTGGAAAAAAGTTGAATTCCCCCAGCGGCTAAGGAGAATGTTTGATAGATTGGTCAAGGTCGGTTGAGGCTTGGTGGTCAGATTAACTGTGTTGATGTCGAATAAGGGGGTTAAAGGTGGCAAAGGGACCATAATCAGGCGTGGAGATCCTGATTTAGATGATGAAGTTTGAGAAGCATGGGTTGGTGTTGATGATTTGTCGAAGGGGTGGTCAAGAGGATCCTTGATAAGAAGGGAATCCTTTCTCCGTTGTTGACGAATGATAGCTTTAAGAGTGCAACAACACTCAGTGTCATGTCCCGAAGTGTGGTGATAATGACATAATATAGAGTTGTTGAACCAAGATGGTCTTGATTCGAGAGTTGATGAGTGGGGCGGTGTTGAAGGTTTTTGGATAATGTGGTCAAGAAGAAGGGTGTCATTCCCCAGACATTGGCAAATGACAACCTTGAGGGCACAACAATGCTCAGTGTCATGCCCAAGCGTGCGATGATAGGCACAAACCTGAGTGTCATCAAACCAGGGGGGTTTTGGTCTGAGAGATTGATATGATCTAAGCGGTAGGAGATTGACGTGAGAAGATTGCAACAATTACCACAACAACAAGGCATAAGAACCTGCTAACAGGTCTGGGTGTTTTGTTGCAGTGAGGGTTGGTGACTTTGGTTTAGGAGGTGTTGGTCGATGGATTGGAAGAGATATATGTCTGATGGGTTGAGAGAGTAATGGAGGTGACTTGCCTCTATGAAGTATGGGAGTAGGAAGCACCCCTATTAAAGTGGATGGATGTAGACCCAAAATTGAAGGTAATGATGAAGGTGGGGGAGGAGTCCTCCGGTGTGGTTGAATGGCCTTCGTTGGTTTGGGGCGGGGGCCACTATTATGCGAGGTGAGGTTAGATACGGGTTTAGGTTTGGATGTGGATGAAGGCGAGTGAGATGTAGCAATCTCAAGCAAAAGACAAGGAGAAACTGTGACTGGGTCTTCCTTGATCGAAATGGGTGAAGAGACTGGTTCTTCTCTTGGTGGAGAAGAAATAGGAGAGTGTAGCTCTGTAATTGGATAGAGTGTAGGAATGGTCATGGTCTCGATGTGTGGTCTAGGCATGGGGAATGTATGATCCCCCATTGATGACAAAAAGGATGAGGGTAAGGCAGCCGGTGTGGGTGCCATCAAAGCATCCTCCAATATGAGAGAGGTCGATGGAGGATTAATAGGAGAAGAAAATTCTTCATCCTGTGGAGGAGGGATAGGGGAAGAAGGTTCTTCCACCTATGAAGGAGGTTGGTCAGAAACAAGATAAAAGATAGTGTCGACCGTGTGTATATCATGGTCTTGAGGGTCATTGGTCATGGTCTGGACATTGTTTTGAGTAGGCGGGTGATTGGGAAAGGGTTGTTTGAAGATGTTGAGGTTTTGATTGGGTAGGGCATTTGGGTTATCCAGGATAAGATCCCCCTTGTCTAGCATGTCCTGGATGATGTTTTTGAAGGTTTGACAGTTATCCATGTCATGACCTTTGACACGGTGATATTTGCAAAAGTCATTCTCCCTATACTATGCAAGGATAGGTGTTGAGGGGTCGAATTAATGTGGTCAGATTGAAGGGAGATTGAGGACCCCCTGCTTGACGAGTTTATCCAAGACAGAGGCATATGACTCTCCAATTGGAGTGAATTAATGTTGTATGGATCAACATTGGAAGTGTTTATTGATGTAGTCTGATGTTGAAAATTGAGGCCGATTGGTTGAAGATGATGGTCTAAAGATGACAGTGTTTGCTGACCCCTTGGACTGGGAGTGGTTATAAGAAGGTTTGGATGAAGAAAGGTCATTAGATTTTGCATTTTTATTACACAATTTGACCTTATTTTGGTCGATGGCACAGAGTTCAAGCTTTCTTGCCATGGTGAAAGCTTCGTTGAAAGTGTGGAATGTCTGAATCTGCAAGGTAGAAGAGATGTGCCTAGCACATGCTCAATAAAAGATCTCAATGAGCTCAAGTTGAGGCAAGGAGAAGGAGAGCTAGTTAATCAAGCCTCTCCAATGGGCAAAAAAATTGACTATTGATTCATCGTCAAATTGCCTGATGGAATAGAGGTCTGTGATTGAGACTTGTTTGGTGATGTTGATAGAAAAATGGTCGAGAAATAATTGGGCGAGTTGAATGAATGAAAAGATAGAATGTCTGGTAAGAGAGCTATACCAATCAAGGGCGGGGCCAGAAAGAGACATAGGGAATGTGCGTAAAAGTAACGCATCGTCATGGGCAATGAGGTAACAGGCATGTCTGAATGCCCGAAGATGTTGTTGCAGGTCTTCCTTACTCTGAAAGCGAGTAAATTTAGGAAGCTCCCACTGGTTGGGGTATGGTCGGATGGGTACAGAAGGATAGATGGGTTCGTTGCAAATTTGGTCATATGAGAGGGCATTACTTGAACTAGAGATAGAGGTCTCGAGACTTGACATTTTATCCATCAGCATTTTGATGACGTCTGATGATGGATTGGTAGGTGGGGTAGCCCCTAGGTTATAGGGTACCTGGAAGGTGGTCGAAGAGGCATATGACGTACTTGGTTATGCTTGTGTAGGCACAACATATGGGTAGTGCGTCATAGGGATAGATGTCATGGTCAAAGGGGCTTGTGTCATGAAGTTGGAGGACACAAGTTGACTAGATACCGCCATAGGTGGTTGAGTGGCAGCACTAATAAAAGGATAGGTTGTCACTCCCGTGTGTATAGGTGAAAGAGTAGGGGGGATAGAGACCACTAAGTTTTGGAAAGGTGTAGGATTTGGTTGAGTCGTTTGAGGTTGAGGGGGTATCAGAACCCCCATGGAGGTAGGTCTAAAAGGAGAGGCTAACTTTTAAAGGTAGGACACGGTTGGGTTATTGGTCAAGGTGTTGGCTTGATTGTCTATAGGTTGAATTGTAGATGCTGTTGATGTGATCATTGTCTCGACCAAGGAACTCGGCATCCCATAGATTGGGTTGCCCAAGGAGTCTTGCATTTAGTTATGCGAGATAGTGCTGCAAGGCTTTGACGTTGAGGTCCAAGAATCATGTGAAATCTTGGTCCCCTTCTGGAACAATAGGAGTCTAGGGCGGGGTTGGGCGAGTAGGAGTTCTTTCAGTCTCCAATTGGAACTCCATTATAGGACTGGTTATGGATGGGGTAGACGGAAGCGGTTGATGCCTCGCGTGGTTGACTAGAGCCTTGGCTTAACTGCGAGTTAGAACCATTCAAGGCAAGAAGGGTCAGGTTTTAGAAACTATGTTTTTTCAGTTTTAGAAACTCAGAATGGGGTTTTGGCAAAAAAAAGGGGTGGGTTTTGAGGTAGCTGTTTTGAAAAAAAGGACTGTGACAGAGACCGACGTCGGTTTAAAAACTGATGTCAGTGAGAAAGATGGCTGACGTCGGTCAGATAACCGATGCCGGCGAGAAAAGGCTACCGATGTCAGTTGTAAAACCGATGCCGGTGACTGTGTTTTCCAGAAACCCAAAAGATTTGAGAGTTTTTGAAAAATAGGGAGAAGAACGTCCTCACTACCTCAAACAAGCAGATAAGAACAGAAAAGATGAAGAACACAAGCAGAGCCTAAGCGTTAAATCCTTAGAAATAAATTATTAAGCTCATGGGGCTTATGCCTTAAAGTGATGTTTGGGGAGGTTGGCTGGAAGAAGGGTCCTAGAAGAGGTAGTCTATGGATGGTTTCAAGTTTGTTTAAGTGCTTAAAAGTCTGTATTAGGTTTGGTACGTGGCCTGGTGCTAAGGAGCAAGCTCCCCTCACTTCACGAGCCCAGTGATAAGATGGTCTCGCTTAGCCAAAATATACCTTGCCTAGAGATTATCCTCTGCCAGAGAACGGAGTGGGCTTTCCCCTTGGTGATGAAATCCAAGTGAGATTGCTAGGTAGGGGCAAGGTATCTGCTGGGGGATGAAATCCCAGTCGGGCCTTGTCTCAGGTAAGTTTGATGTTTGATTTAGTGCAAGTGGTTCGGTTGTGTAACATCAAGTGATCTACGATTAATTCAATATGCGGTTATTAATTACTAAGTGTGGACTAAGAAATGCAAGCAAGCAGAAATGAATGCAAAGTGTTTTAAGCCCCAAGTTGAAATGTGAAGTTGGAATGAAAACAAGTTGAGAAAGGGTTTGAAGGATATGATTTTTGACTAGTCTAGAAATGCAAGAAAAGAAAGAAAAGTTCCTTTTATTCCTACTTATGATGTCGTTTAGAAGAGAAGAAAGAAGCAAAAAGGGAGAAACCTAATGCACCTATATGAACAAAAGAAAAGGAACCCAAGGGAGACCCTAAGGTCCCACTGAGTGTGCCAGAATGTTTCTATACTATTTTTTCGCTTTCACATTCAAGGAAGAATTAAGAAACTAAGAAGAATGGTCAAGGCTCGTATGTACCTAGATGTAGTCGTGCGCACCGTAATCCAGATGAAGTGAGAACTCCTCTTTGGTTTTGGAGGATGACACCTTCAAAAGAAAGAGACTAAGACACAGAAGGTGTTAGATAAAGAGATGATGGGTTGCCAAGAAAAAAGCTTGATCCCAGAAGCAAAAGCTTGAGGGATGTCAACCCACTGATTAATAAAAAGATGTCTAATAAAGGACAGAATGATAAAAGACTGCAAATGATAAAGATAGAATGAAAAATGGAAGCAAAAGCTTACCTGAAAGATGCTGTTGGGTTGGTCACAGTCACTGACATCAGTGGTCCTACCGGCGTCGGTTAGTCTACCGACGTCAGTGGGGGAAGTGACCAGCGTCGGTTGGGGCAGTAGTCTATGGATGAGGTCTGGATGAGTTTTGGTTTGTGGATGGATCTGAGATAGAGTTTTGGTCTTGGTTGAATGGTCTGGGGATCTAGGTCTGAGAGTCTGGTTTTGGTTAATGGTCTGAGAGTCTGTGCAGAGGGCTAGGACAGTGGGCAAAATGTCAAAAAGGGATAGAGGGATAGAAGAGGCCAATAGGGAGATAGGGAGATAAGGATTCAGGTCTGGTCTGGTCTAGGGATAGGGAGTGCTAAATCTAGCTCATAATACTAGAAGCAAATAACTAGAAAACACAATGAAAGTACAAACAAAATACTTACCTGTGACTGACTTGAAGGAGTGCAGATGGTGCTGTTGCTTATGTTGTTGATGAAGGTAGAGTCCCTATTGTTGATGTATAAAATTGATGCAGAGTCCCTGAGAGTGTTTCTTGATGTGTACCTATAGCCAAAGAGTTATTAGTGGAAGAGAGAGGAGCGAAAGATTGACAGATTGAAGGATTCAAGAGTCTCATGTGAGAGAGAGGCGAAGGAGGATAATGGATGCAAAAAATTATTATGAAGGCTACCGACGCTAGAAATATCACTGACGTCAGTCGACAGTTGACCAACATCGGTGGCTGGAAGGCAGGAAAAAGGCTAAAAATAGCCTTCCGTCTATTTCCCAACTGGCGGGTCAGTGAGTCTGAGGAAGAAACAGTCGAAAGTGGCTAAATGGACACGAGAGGTTAAAGGGGAGAAGTTGGAATGAGAGTCTAAGCATTAATATTGGCCATGTGGGGAATGAAGGGAATCCAAGAAGGGTATCCAAGGGTGGTGAGGTGGCAAGGGAGAGAGGGAAAAGGGATTCTATTAATTTAAAATAGGATATTTATTTCAAATTAATAAAACATGGGTTAGGAGTGGTTAAGTGGACGAAGGGGACTAAGAGGGGGAGAAAGGACCAAGGGGTAGACACGATTTTGGTGTCTACACATATAATGAACATATTGATATTTTTTTAAACATAAAAAACCTATTTATTATTTATGTAATGTGGAGAGATAGGTTAAGTGTTTGAGATATGAAAACCAAGATGGCTTGTATGGTTGTGTTAAGATAGTGAGAGAGAGGCTTGACAAATTAGTCTATAAGACCAATGGTTGTCACTTTAGTTTGATATATATATTAATTTTTAAATATTTTATAATAATAATATAAAATATTAATTTAAATCATAATTCATATAATTTCCATTTCAAGTGTTAAATATAATGTTATTCAAGACTATGTTTTCAGGGTGTCTGATAGTTTTCTATGTGTTGATAAGAAAGATAATTTTGAGGTGTTTTGGACTAAGATGGAGAATACAAATAATTTTAATAGTTTGATTATTTATAAAAGGTTAATTATAATTATTTTATATTATTATTTTTTCCCTTTTCAATTGTGAAAATTCAAAAATATTTGACTGTAAGTTTAATCCTTTATGCAGTTCTGAGAAGTTAAGTTACAGGAGTGTTCTTGAGGTCTTTTGGCCTAAGTGATAAATAAAAAAGAGATTGGTCATGACCATGAGGTAATATAGGATATTTTAATATTATTATTATTATTTTTTATGTGTCAAATTTTAATTACTAATTCATTTTTAGTTGACAAACTTTTTGGTGGTAAGAAGGCCTGAAAGGCGAGTAGGCCTAATTGGTGGGTACAAGTAGTGAAATGGGAAAAATGGGTAGTTTGGGGACCCAAGGTGAGATTATTAAGGGTATATTAGAGGAATTTATGAAGTTTTTAATCCATTTTTTAGATAATAAGTGTTCTTAATGGTTAGAGTGGTAACATGTGGATAAGATAGACCTAATTTCATTAGGTCTCCATTAGGCCTAATGGTGGATTTGGTCCTTATCGACTGTGAAAACTTATGTAATACTTGTTTGAAATTTTAAAAATGTGTGGTGATATATTAATTTTTTTTTTAATGTATTTAAATGTTCATGTCTAACCAATATGGGTGAGATCAAGAGTCAAGTACTTAAGAAGGCTTAATAGGCCTAAATTGATTAGTTGAGATATTGAGAAAATGTGCGAATGAGATAGGTGTTTACAAACCATGTGAAGGGGTTGAATGCCATTATATAGGTATATTTAATATGTCATGAATATATAATTATGGTTTTATAGGTGTTTAATAAGTTCATTTGACCTAATGTTACCAAGGAAAGGTCTAGTTTAGTGAGAAGGTCTAAGAGGTTGTTTGAGTGAGATTGAAGGGTAAAGAGTGAAAAAGAAGGTTGTTATCTATAGTTTAGTTATAAAAATATTTTATAAGGTGATAAAATATAATATTTTAATTATTTTTTTCTAAGTTACCTATGGGGTTGGAGCCTCCTTTCAAGATAGATATTGTAGAAGATTAGTTAAGTGCGTGCTTAACTAGGTAGGGGTTGGAGCTCCTTGTGAAGTTGGTGCTTCACTAAACTTTGGATCTTGAAATTATAGGAATATAGTACATGTGAATTGTTCATTTGGTTTTATCCCCTAATATGGTTTCCACATATCTCTTGTGTTATATTATGATATGCTTGTATAGTTATTTGTTTATGCATTGATCTTTTATGTGAATGAATGCTTCATGGAATGATGAATGGAACTAAATAGTTATTGTTAAGTAATTGATTCACCAACATTATAAATAGATAATTAAAAAATAATTATATATTATTAAGTCATGTTAAGTATGCATGGTAGTGTTTAATCATGAGAAAGGTTGCTTGATTATGTGAGTGAGATGGAGAGTACACGAAAAGAGGCATGAATGTCAGTTTTAAGGCCTAATATGGTTTTAAAGTCAAGGTCTAGAGAAAAAAGAGAGATTGTGTAATAATGAGTGGTATTGATCATATTTCAAGGTGTTATATCCCATGTAATCATTTTTATATATGAGGTATATTATTTCAAGTATGTTCGTGTAGTTTGAGGTCATAGTGTGAAGGACAAGGCATGGAAAGTTGTTTAGAGGTCTCTCAAGTACTTAGAATGAAGGGTTCTCAATTTGAGAAGGATTTTATTGTGATAATAATCTCATAAAACATTTTCATTGGAACGTTATTAGTTCATGGTATATGGGGAAGGGTCCTAGTTCAAAATTCTAGGCATTAATTTTTGGATTAAGGGGCTATGCTTTATGAATGATCGCTAAGAGTGGAAACATGTTTAAACCCTCTTAGAATCATAATATGGACATTATGTTGAATATATTGATAAAAAATTATAATAATGGATTGTTATTATTATTTAATATATTTTATATTTTATTGGGATATCCCAAGTACCTCCAGGTGGCATTGGTTAGAGAGAGGAGAACAAATGTTAAGTTATAGGCTTATTTCTAAAGAAGTTATTGTAGAAGTCAAAATTTGAATTAAACATAGTAATAAAATGGATGGATAAAGAATTTAAATACTCATGTATAATTTCGATGAAGATTTTTGGACATTTTATAGAACTCAAGTATGCTAAACCCGTCATCCAAGTTAGCTAATCCCCAACAAGCCTAATAATGTAAACAATGAAAAACCCAAGCAACAATGAGAAGATGATTAGGACTGTGTTATCATGATATAATGATGAAAAAAGTAAATATATATGTTATTAAATAATTATAATATATATTAATGTTTTTCATAAGTTTTTGAGGTTACTAAATATAGTGAAAAAGTTACACACAAGTTGACTTGTCTAGTTCAGATGACAAAAAAAGATATAAGGTCATGAGATTGGTATGCAAGACCAATATTTTAAACTTGAACATATTATATTTATATATATTAATGTTACAATTATAAAAAATGACAATTTAAATTCATCATAAGTCATGGAAAGTGTTTATATAGGTGTTGGAGGTCTAAATCACCATGACTGGGCTTTGAGGAAAACTAACAATTTTGAGTGAATAAGTTGCAAAGGAGTTTTTAAGAATCTATGCCATAAGTTAAAATGTCTAATTCACATGGTTATATTTTTAAGGTCATGTAGGTTTTTTATAAGTGATTTATTATCATGGTTGTGTGGCTAAATTATGTGTTATCTTCAGTTATTCAAGACAAAAAATTGTGTGTTTAAAGGCCTAATGTGAACAGTGTTAATGGAGTGTTTCAAGAGTGGTTAGACATAAAATGTGTCATTATTCATAGAGTATGTTTTATAAGGAATATTTTACTATTTTATGTAATTTTTTTTCCATGTATAGAGGTGTAGATTTTTCTAAAGGGTCATAAGACAACATGTCTTAAATTAGGCCTACTGGAATTAGGTGTCCAAGAGACCTAAAAAAGGATTTGTTCTATTTTAGTAAAGTCCAAACTAATGTAATAATTTATTATTTATTTTAAAATGTATTAAGTCATATTATATGGCCAATATAAGTGGGAAAGTGTGTTTATCAAACCAATTAGTATACGAGCAAGAGGCTTGTATAAAAACAAGGCCTTTTAGGCCTAATTGGTGAGTTAGTGAATAAAGAGAGAGCATGCAAATGATATATCAAATTTTTAAGAGTAAGTAGATATTTTATACCATCATAGTATTTATAAGATCTATAATGAATACTTGATAGTGTGTTTTCATATGAATATCAAGGTCATATGACCTAATCCGTATTAAAGAGACCTAGTTGAGCGAAGAGGCCTAGAAGGCAGTTTGAGAGGGATAAGAGTGTGAAGAGATGAATAATTAGAAATTATATATTGGTTTGAAAAAATAGTGTTATAAAGGTTATCAATGAATTTGGGTTTCTAAGTTGGTTCTATGTCATCTAGGGGGTAGGTACCTCCTTGTAAGTGGGTGCCTCTTGAAGCCTAGACAAGTGAGTACTTGGCTAGTTGGGGTTGGTGCTCCATGTGGATTTGGTTCTTCAATAAATTTGGTTTTTGTATTATATTACTATAGTACATTTGAATATATAATTGGTTTTTCTTCCCCTTCAGGGTTCCCACATATATGATGTGTTCTTATGTTCCATGCTTATGTGGATAGCTGATTATGATTGTTAGATCTATGTGCTTTTTAAAATGATTCATGATCACTTAAGTTTAATTGAAAATAAATTATTTTTAAGACTAATTCAACCCCCTCCATCTGAATAAATTTTATTCCAATACTTTTCTATTTTAATTTTTATAAAAATAAATGCAAAATTCATTTCACACTTCGCTTAGTGTTTTAAAACAAATACAAATCCTAAGACTAATTACTCTTAAGAACTTTTGTTTTTATTTCATTATTTATTTTTCATCTTATTTGTTTTCTCTCAAACCAAGTTTAGAATTTATGATCTCCCCTTATCCCCTTTATGGAAATTGGGTGACCAAAAATGTTTCACTTATGTTTTTGTCTCTTAGTCCAAGCATACAAGGAATGTTGAAAAGGCACTCCCTAAGATGTAAGTGACTTGGGTGATCAAAAAATGACCTTTAAAGTCATTATATATTTATTTATTACATCTTGGATTATGGGAGGGATTTCATCACCTCACCATAAGTTATTTAGGGAAGTGTTGATCTAGGATTTCATCTCCTAGCATCATTTGAACCCCACTCCATGATGGGGTATAAAAATTGAGCTAGTGAATTTTTGGGATGTTAGTTTGAGTGGTTAAAATAATTTTTTTAGTGATTAGTACCCTTAGAATAATGGCTTACTCTAGGCGTCACACTAGACTAAGAAATATGATAGATGTAGTGGTTGTAAAAAGCACAAGACCTTTTTATAACAAGCTAATTATCTTGGATCTAAATGACATGTTATGCCATATATTTAATCACAAATATGGGACCATATAGATTAATTATAACTTATAGTTTTTAGGTAAACCCCATTTGTCATGGAGTACTATTGGTGTAGGGTGAGTAGCCCCAATTTCCATACTATCATACTATTTATTGAGAGAAGAGGGGGTGTAAAAAACCATAATTTTCATGTGCATCTAAATATATTAGATTAATAATTTATTTCCTCTCAAGAAGTAGTATATTGATGGAATATAATGGTATAAAATGACCTTGTTAGTTTCCATGATCAGATGTATACTTCGGAATTTTCCTTGTTCTTGTTTACTTGCATTGTTTTTAAAGATAAAAACTATTTATTTGTGCATGTTAAAACACTTCTAAAATGAAACATAGGTTAGATGCCACCTTTTGCAAAAAGATTCATTATTCTGGTCAAATTAATTTGAAACATTTTAGCTTTGTTAAAAAATAAATCAAACCATTTGTGTTTGTGTTTCAAAAAAAGGGTCATTATGCTATTCATTTGGGTCTAGACCATTCATCACTTAAAAATATAAAGGTATTTTAGTCTAAATTTGAAATTTTACCTTTCTAAGTTTTAACCCAAGACATTATTGGTCTATGTTAGAGTCTTGCCTACAACTTAGGCTTGGGTGGTTCACCTTTTTTGCTTAGATTGAGTAACTTGGGCAAGTTTTTCTATTTAGTTTGAAGGTCTTTGTCTAGATGCTTATCATTATATTATTATTCAAACATAGTCTACCTTACATGTTATCATGCTCTAGGTTATTTTAGCAAGCAAATTTATTTTATATGGGGTGGCATTATGTTGCCCATTTGTTTTTAGTTTTATATGTAGGATTTATTGTGTTAGTTCACATCTTAAGCTTATTGATCACATGAGTCTTCTTTTAATTTTTTTAATCATGAACCACCATGATTGTGATAATATATTTATGGTATTAACATACTTATAACTTAGGTTTTCTTGTGATATCCTACACCCCAAGCTCTAGGGTTGTTCTACCTTCTTCTAAATTATCAAATTTGACCAACTAAGGTTGAGTATTCTCAAGACTTATATCTTCTAATTATGTGGTGTCATGCCACTCATTTATTATTATAGAGTCAAATACACCTTTTATTAATTTTATCTTAGACTCAAAATACCTTTTGACATTAGTAAACCAAAATTTGAAATAATTCACAAACATATAAAATCTTTTTCAAACATGTAAAGGTATACTTGCAGTGGGGTCTCTTACAACCCTAGTTATGAGGAAGAAAATTTGTATGGTGGGGAATAATATTTAATAATGTTTTATGATGTCCTAACTATGGTAGGATTTGATCAAGGTTACTTTAAACACCAACTTATAGAGGATAAAGATGAATCTCTCTTGAGGTTGATATAATCGATAATTTGACTTCCACCTGATTTTCCAAAGGAGAAATTTCATACACTTGTTTGAGTAGAGGAACAACAACTAGAGAAACCTCTTACTCTTATAAAAAACCAAAAATTGCTTCTGCTAGTAAAGGGACAAAACCTCTCATGGACTCCTCCCTAATTGATCAATATATTATGACCAAAATACCAAAAACTGGTCAATAATATGGTGATCAACTCATGATAGACTTATCAACTTATTTAAATATGACTTAAATTGAAAATACTATTTCATGGAGAAATAAACACCATTAGACCAAACACAACAAGCCTTAGTTGATCCTACATATGATGTAGACCTTGTGGCTTCTCCTTAATATAATAACCCCATAGATACTTTTTAGTAAGTATTACTTGATATGGAGCATACTTTATTTAACCATCAAGAGACTCTTTCTTAGTCACAATAACACATTGCTAAAGGCTCATTGTAGGTTGGGTTATTTTATAAAACACTTTGATGAGTTCTTATCAAATTTAATAATATTTTTTTGTGAACTAATAATGATGATTTGATATGGTAAATTGATAAAAGTTACCTCAAAACAAACATATTTCCTATAATTCACAATAATATATTCCTATGAATTAGTATCAAGCATATAAGAATAAAAAACAAAATCCTTTAAACCAAAAATGTCAGACCTAGTCACATCCAAGGATAAATCAAAATCAAAATTTTGGGAAAAGGGTTCATGTCCCTAATAGGACCACATAAGGGGGTACATTACTACCCAAAAAACTACATTCTACCCATAAATTCACCAAATATGCAAGACTAGAATTCAATGAAATAAATAGTCATGAAGCTTGAAATAGGTAATCAGATAAAAAATATAATTTTGACGAGACATGTCCTTATCCATTTTAATTAAAAATTCTTCAAGTTTTATTTCCATCTCATTTTGAGGCACCAAAATTTGATAAATATAAAGGGAAGGGTGACCCTAGAGAAAATATTCAATCCTTCTTTGTGTTATGCCAAGAGGTAGTTGTTGTCATTAAACTATGAACCCTAGTACACTATTCATCTCCTAAAATTTGATATAACATTCAATCATCTCTCAGGTTGTGGGAAACTTGTAAGAGAGATTAATCTCTAGTTTATAAGGGATATCTCCCTAGATTATTCTTTGAATGCCTATCACCTAATCTAATGTTTGTTTATGGAAAAGGGTTATAAGTTTTTCATGAAATGGAAATTACACTAAAGAGGTGATACACCAAAACATATTCCATAGACTATCACACTCATACTAAGCAACAAAGCTTTCCAAGACCAATTCTAGGCATTCAATAACTCTAACATAATTGCTTCAATATGAAGATAACATACATATGACAATCAACAAGATAAATGATCTAGGGGTAGATCACATGCCATAGATACAATTTATTTCTTGAAGAAGAGTCTAATACAATCAATACACTTCACATGACCTATTAAAATTAGAACTCTTACTTAAACATGAAGGATAAAGGGAAGTGAGGATGATACTATCACTTGACTCCACTATTCATCACTCACACACTTAGACAAAATGTTCATCACTCATAATTAGACTTGTATTCAATGTTCAAAGAAAAATGTAATGTCACACCAATAGAGATTTTTCATATAAGCTATGTTATCCATAAATATTTAGTGATCCTAGCATCTAGATACATGGGAGAGGTTCTTCAAAACTTACTACCTTTCTTGGTACCTTGTATTCTTGTTGAGGTGCTTCATGAATTTTGATAGGTTCAGTTGCAACATATTCTTCAAAACTTTTCTCAAGATATTCATGAAGTGAAGATACTTCATTCAAGTTGAAGTAAAATTTCTCAAGGTCATCCCAAAATGCCAATTATTTATGATCAATAGAAAGGACTTGAAGTTCATAAACATTCTTACCAATTTATTATGGAACATTAGGTTGGCTAATGAGTGCTTCTTCTTCTTATTTTGTAATTTGATCATCATCATCTTCTATGAAGCATGGAAATTAATCGATCCACTTAAGGTCTACTTTTTCTTATCTTAAAGCTAAAGTGTCTTCTTCTCCCAAAAATTATGTTTGATGCTCCATGTCATTAGCTCCTTCCTCAAGCTCAAAAACTAATTCACTAGGGTGAAGAGATGTGCCAATGACAATATCTTCATCATATATACTTGAGGTATCATCTTCAATAAGTTCAAGGAACTAATTTATGGCAGCATCATCTTCCAACTCTTGAAGAGTTTTAGGAATAATCAGTTGATTCTCAAGTTGTGAAGGCAATAGAGAAGACGTACTGAATGACAATCCTTCAAGTGCTTTGTCAACCTTGTTCACATAGTTTTCTTCCTCTTGAAAGTTCATAAAAATGGTACTTTGGCTGATACCCTCTCCATGAGCATCCCTTTGCATGATATTTTATTCTTATTATGTGAGGTAAGGATTAGCTATTTCTTGTATGACTAAGGCTTGACAAAATCCTCCACCATCATACACAAAATGACCTTGAGATTTTTCTCAATGATCTAAATGATCCTCTCCTTGAACTAGGTTAGTATGGATTAGAATAACATCCCTTGTGGATGGAATGTAATTATTATTATAGATATTAGGTTTCCTATTGAAACCTTGTTGACTTTGTCCTCTTCTTTGGTAATTATATTTGGGTGGAGGTATATAATTTTGTGAAGGATAATATTGGGGATTGGGTGGAGCACTTGCATACAATTGAGCTTGTTTGAGCTAAGATTTGAATAAATAAATCATTTCATCTTTGTCTA
Source organism: Torreya grandis (assembly GCA_037957365.1). Classification (NCBI taxonomy): domain Eukaryota; kingdom Viridiplantae; phylum Streptophyta; class Pinopsida; order Cupressales; family Taxaceae; genus Torreya; species Torreya grandis. The sequence goes on along the minus strand of JARHVA010001934.1, from coordinate 2,027,938 downwards.
TAACATTATCCACCTTCTTGGTAGTGGTTATGGACTTGGAATTGACATTGGGAACTTGTACTACACTTGGAGTTTCAACTAAACTATGAGACAACAAATGCATGAAAACTCTTGGGGTAATTTCCCAACAAGTATCAAACTATTATTAGATTTAATAGCTATCCCATATGAATTTGGTAGAGTAAATCCTCCCATTTACTGTAACATTTCTACCACCTCAGTGCCAATGGCCTTGAGATAAGTGTTTAATACAAAGCTTGGAGGAGGCCTCATGATAGGTGGTAATCTATACCATGTCCTTTGAAACTTTTCATTGAAATCCCCCATAGATTCATTAGGACCTCTCCTTATCACATTCAACTGATGGATTAGTGAAGTGTAGTCACTCTTATTCTCAAAATTATTCACCAATAACTCTCCAAAGCTATCCCAATTAGTAATGCAACCACCTCCCAATGTCTTATACGAATCAAGTGCTTTACCATTTAGAGACATGGAAAGTAATATAATAGATATATTAACTTGAGTGATATTGTTGAAGTTGAATTTTTTAAAATTTAATTGATGTGCTCAGATGGGGTAATAAGGCCCTCTCCATTGAAGCTATAGAGAATTTTGGTAGCATTGGGAAGAATAAGATCATATGCAGGAAGATTAATTTGGTTTTCAGGTGTTGAGGGTTGGGAAATCATGTTGCCTAACCATCTCTTCTTCCTCCTCTTTATCTCTTATCTCCTTAGCCTCTTCTTATTCTTCTTCAAAACCTTCTTTTTTATGATTTCTAAATGTTAATAATGGTTTAGGGTGTTGTTATTCAAGAGGGGTTTTAGGTAGAGGGACTTGATTGAATGTTCTACTAGAAGATTATCTAGTGAAGACCATGAAGTATTAGATGAATAAATTAATCTACAATCAAATATTTTGACCTTTTGGAGTTGCCAAATGCTAGATTAGAAACACCTCTACAACCTTGGGCTTGTTAAGATCATCATTCACCTTGACATGGAAATAAGTAGGACCAGTTATCCCATTGGGCATGCCAGAACTATTGTCATCAAATTGTGTACCCTAGGACACTCTATTCAGCTCCTAGAATTTGATGCAACATTGAATCATCTCTTAGGTTATGGGGAAATTGTAAGAGAGATGAATCATTAGTTTATAAGGGCTAGCCTCCTAGATTCTTCTTTGAATGCCAATCAACTAATATAATGCTTATTCATGGAAAAGGGTTAGAATTTTTTCATGAAAAGGAAACTACACTAAAGAGGTGATACACAAAAACATATTCCATATACTATCCCACTCCTACTAAGCAAGGAATATTTTCAAGACTAATTCTAGGCATTAAATGACTAACATAATTACTTAAATATGAAGATAGCATACATAGGATAATCAACAATATAACTAATCTAATGGTATATTACACACTATAGAGATAATTGCTTGCTTGAAGAAGAGTCTAGTAAAATAAATACACTTTGCATGACCTATTAAAATTATAACTCTTGCTTAAACATGAAGGATAAAGGGAAGTAAGGATGATACTATCACTTGGCTCCACTATTTCTCACTCACACACTTAGATAAAATGTTCATAAATTAGAGTTAGACTTGTATTCAATGCTCAAAGATAAAATGTAATTTCATACTAGTAGGGCTTCACCATAATAGCTATGATCTCCATCATAATTTAGTGATCCTAGTAGTGGGATGCATGGGAGAGGTTCTTCAAAACTTACTACCTTTCTTGGTACCTTGTATTCTTGTTGAGGTGATTCTTAAATTTCAATAGGTTCAACTGCAACATCTTCTTCAAAAATTTTCTCAAGATCACCATGAAGTGAATATGCATCATTCAATCTCAAGTAAAATTTCTCAAGGTCATCCTAAAATGCTAACTCTTCATGATCAATAGAAAGGACTTGAAGTTCATCAACATTCTTACCTATTTATTGTGGAACATCATGTTAGCTAATGAGTGCTTCTTCTTCTTGTGTTGTAAGTTGATCATTATCATCTTCTATAAAGCATGGAAATTCATCAATCCACTCAAGGTTAACTTCTTGTCTTACAGCTGAAGTGTCTTCTTCTCCCAAAATTTTTATTTGATAATATATGTCATTAGCTCCTTCCTCAAGCTCAAAAACTAATTCACTAGGGTGAAGAGGTGTGGTAATGACAATCTCTTGATCATAACTTCTTCAGGTATCATCTTCAATATGTTAAAGTAACTCATCTATGGTAGCATCATCTTCTAAGTCTTGAAGAGTATTAGGAATATCAGCTGATTCTCAAGTTGTGAAGGTAAGGATTAGCTCTTTATTATGGTACTAAGGATTGACAACATCCTCCACCATCATACACAAACTAACCTTGATATTGTTCTCAGTGATCCAAATATTCCTTTCCCTAAACTAGGTTAGTATGGACTAGTAAAACAACCCTTGTGGATGGAATGGAATTAGGATTATAGATATTGGGCTACCTATTGAAACCTTGTTGACCTTCTCTTCTTCCTTGGTAATTATACTAGGGTGGATGTCTATAATTTTATGAAGGATTATATTGGGGATTTGGTGAAGTACTTGCATGTAATTGAGATTGTTTGAGCTGAGCTTGTAATTCTTGAATCATTTCATCTTTGTTTATAGAAATATCAACCTTCTTGGGAGTGGTTATAGACTTGGAATTGACATTGGGAACTTGTGCTACACTTGGAGTTTAAACTAAACTATGAGAAAACAAAGGCATAGAAACTCTTGAGGGTAATTTCCTAGCTTGTATCAAACTATTCTCAGCTTTAATAGCTATCCCATATGCATTAGGTAGAGTAAATCCTCCCATTTATTGAAACATTACTACCACATTATTGCCAATGGTCTTGAGATAAGGGGGGAATATAAAGCTTGATGAAGACCTCACCTTTCAAAATAAGTATAATCTTGATGATTAAAAGCCACTTGAATTAGAAGTTGAGTTTGAGTGTGAGGATGAAAATGAGTCTAGAATCAATGAAAAATCACTTGAACCAATGGTTATGGTTGTCATTAAAACTAATAAAGAGGAGTATGTTTCCATTGAACACATGTTCTTAACTGAAAAACCAAATGAAACCAATCCAAGCATCATGGGAAGTGAGCAAGGTGTTGAACAAATAAGGACAAGTCCTAAGTGGTAGATTGTACATTATTATATTCCACTTCAAGAAGATGGTATGAAAATATTCCCTTTTGATCTAGGAGGATTAACTCATTAATTTAGTTTGTACACATTAGAGTGTGTTTGTTTTAGTTTGTCTTGTGTTTCCTAAGTGTTTCATTGCATATGTGTGTTTCCTTCTTTTTATTTGGTGTGTGTCTTTAATTTTGTGTGTGTGGGTCAACCATATTGTTTTACTTAATTAAAAGGTATATTCAAGTCAATTTTAGTGCTCATATGCATGACTCCATTCCCAATGAAGGACTAGGCAACTGGTCTTAGGCATAGCTAGCATGCCACCCCTAGGAATCACAAAGAATGTTGACAAAATTTGAATTCTAGTAAAATTGGGTCAAACCATAGTATTTTAAACTTTTGAATAAGGTTTCATGTGTCTCTTGGGGTCTTTTATTGTCCTATATGCCTCACTTATTCTTCCCTTGGTCCTTTTTGAAGCCCACCCTCCTTGTACTAACCTAGTCAACCAAAGTCAAAGTTGGTAAACCATGGTAAAACTTATTAAAAGTGAAAAAATATGTTTAAAATTTCATAATAGTGTCTTTTATATGTTTCAAGGTGTCTAAAAGTCATAAATTGGCCACTTTCTAGGTTTTATGTGTAGAAAGGGCCATTTGGCCACTTCTCTAACTCAATTAATGACTTGTATGGATGGTGGAGTTAAACTATTTATCATCAAAGTTTATACAAAATTTTAAAGGGTTAGATAATTATAGGATCAACTATATGATAGGTAAGGAGTCATTTATATGCAAGAAATGGTAGTTTTTCCTTAAAAATAGGCTATTTGTAGCACTTGTATGGACTTTTTGAGTTCACCATCAACTAAAACGTGGGTAGAGTGAATATTCACATCCAAAAACCCATTTAAACATTTTTTTGTAGATATTTCATAAAAAATTCCATTTGTAACTTCTTTCCCTTCATTTTCTCTTTGCAAGTCAAGGAAGGTCAAGTTTAATCACTTGGTAATGATCGTACAGGTGGAGTTGGGAATAATGTTTTTGGGTGTGGATATTAACCTAAATTTAATTTAAATAAATAAAAATAACTCTAATATTTTTGGATCTTACTTCATGAATAATTGATAACACTCCATGTAGCTTTTTATGAATGTGCATCTATGAGGGGTCCCCTTTTGAGCTTATCTTAGATTTTATTTTTTTAGTTTGATGGGTTTGTTTGTTTTAGATTGTTATACATGATTTTAATTACATTCCCATGATTATTATTTATTTTTAAATCTCAATTAATTTGGAAACCCTTTTCTAAGCTTATATATGCTCTTGACTACTCTTTTTACTCTCTCAACTATCTTAGGTGCCATTAAAGAGTTTTATAATGTTAGATAAAGGTAGAGGATGTTGTTTCATAAGTTTATATCTTTGAAGATATTTTTTGAGGTGTTGGAACTAGTTTTCAATCCACAAAATACCAAAGCAATGCTCTATAAAGCTATGTTTCTTATCACTATCAGCCCTCACAGAGATGTCTTCATCTATAGGTGCCATTGAAGGTGTTGTGAAGTTAATTTAAAGTGTTATTAATGAGGTTTTTTTAATTTAGGGCTATAGAATTCATTATATGTTTTTGAAGAGTCTTACCCTTGAATATTCCTACTCTTTCATGTTCTTACCTGTATATCATAGTCAAACCTTCATCTATAGGCCCCTACTGGCATCATGGTGGCATATGTGGAGGTGTGATGAGACCCTATTTGGAACCATTTCATATTGATGATAATCATGATAGGATTAATTAAGGTGTAAAATGGTCAAGAGGCTATGAAAGCCAATCTAAGAGGATGAATATTGTTTTGGTCCCTCAATCCCTAAAGGGACTAAATAGAGGTCCTTAAAGTTTTTAGAAATAGTGCATATTATAATAAAAGAGTATTTCAATGCCCTTAATTACTTGTTTTGGTAGTTTATACCACAAAAAATGGACTTTCAAAATTTTAATAAATAATTAACAATGGAGTGTGGACATTTGAATACCCAAATGTGCCCTCAAAACAACTGAGATCTCTCAGTGAAGTCTACAAGATGTTGATCAAAAGTTCACCTTGCACCTAATTTTGAGAGTCCTAAACTATGAAAAATAATGGGGAACATTTAAAAATGTTTCAAAAGACATTATTGAGCTAATATGTTAGGGAAAAGTTTGTGTAACTTGTTTTGACTCCTAATAATTCTCCCTTATCCATACATAGGCCTAAGAAATGGTACTTGCAGTTAGTGTTTTAAATAGTGAGTTGGAGGTTGGAGTTTAGACCTTATTTTGAGATTTTAAGGAGGTATAATAGTTTTTTAGATTCAAATACCTTCATGGGAAGTCATATAATATTAAAATAGGCCATAAACATTACCAAAACACCTTCAATAGGCCTGAGAAAGAGTCACCTATAGGCATAAATGACTGGACTAGGATATAAGTGTGATCAAAGTTTTAAGGAGAAGATCACAAGATTAAGAGGGATATATTTTTTATTATAAAATAAATATATTTAATTCCATAATAAAAATCATGAACAAGTCCATTTGTATCAATGATAACCTATAGGGAGGCCTTAAAATGTATAAAACATAGTCAAATAGGGTATATGGGTAGTGAGTGAGAAGTGCGGTATCCTATGCACTAAAAAAGACTGTATGGGTGGATATTAACATAAAATATTGGAAAATTAGCTCAAGGAACATTTTTAATCATGGAAAAGTTCATATATATCCAACAACAACTACAATAGAAGCTTAAGATGACTGTCTCCGTCTAAGCAATTGAAGATCCTAATTTTGTTGTTACAAGATCATATGGGTGTTTACAGAGTCCAAGGTGTTTAATAAGAGTTATATGCACTATAAAATGGATATTAAATCGCATATAAACCTATAAAACATATTTTGAACATGTAAAAGGTCCCAATAATGATGCAAACATAGTCAGCCCTGCCTACCCTACATAGTCCTACACCTGAAAGACTAACTAGAAAATATGTGAATATGGAGGTCTAAAATTTAAATTTGAGGGATAAAAATTGGTAAAAATTACCATTTTGGTTTAATTAATATGATAAAATAATCAATTTTTCAATTATAATAGGGTAAGTTCCACCTTTTTATCTCAGATAGGGGGCACTTGTCCTCTTGCTTAGACCCTACCACCCCATGAAAACAAGTGAAATAGAGGACCAAAAGATATATAAACCTTATAATATGGATTTGGGAGTTTAAAAACACATAAAAATATATATAAAACCTTTATATAATGTTTTAGGGAAAACAAGGTACCCTACACAAGAAGGTTTGCAGTCATTAGGGTAAGAAAAGGAATATGCACAATTCCAAATGAGGGGTCATTTCAAGTTATATAATTAATAAAAAATATAAATGTCTTGGATAACCTTAATGGGGGTAAAAATTAGGTTTTTAATATATTAAATTTCATGTTAAGTGGAAATAGAGTCATATTGAGTCTAAGGTGTAGATAGACCCATTGGCCAGGTCTAGACATGGTTTCAAAGAAAGGGTCATCTTCATTTCTAGCTCTTAGTGAGATATTAAAATGATTGAGACATGTTATTGGGATGTATTAAAAGGATTTTTAACATTCTTTTTAAAATATAAAGCCTCTAATAATCCATTTTTAGGCTTGGGACACATAAGCCCTCACAAAATACATGAAAATGACTCAAATGGTCATCTTGGAATGCTCATATATTTCATGAAATTTTGCATGGGATACTAAGGTGATTATAAAATTTAAATAGGTTCATAAATAAGTAGTTAGTGTAATTTTATTATATTTTCAATCTTTTTTCTTTATAAAAAAATTTTAAGACCTAAAATCACCTCAAAACCCTTGCAAACCCTACATAAGGACCCGATTGGAAAGATCAATAAATTAATCATGAAGATGAGATGGAAATGATATTAAACCTTGGTAAAATGTATATGAATCTCTAAATAACCCTTAAATGTTAGGTTGTTATATGAAACTATATGAAATAGGGCAAACAAGGTTTTTTTGTCCTTTTGTGTGTTTTATAGGTGTGAGAAGACTTTCAAGAGACCTAATCACCTTTGAGAGGAAGTTTAGGAATTTTTATAAGTCCTCATGATCATTTTATAAATTTATAATCTCTTAAGTCTATCTGCTATATCTTTCTTTTCAGCTAGTCTAGTAGGCAAATAGTGGACACTTAGCAGAAAATGGTGAATCTCAAATTGGAAGGCCTTTTAAGTCTTTTTTAATGAAATTAATGATATGGAAACTTTAGAAACATGTAATTCCTCTTATTTTATGGATTAGATTGTATAATTTAAGAGGTTTTGGTGCCAAGTGTGAGAGGTGTATGGAAAGGAGCTATTTTGAGATTTCCAAGTATGATTATGCATGACCAAAATGATAGAAATGATCAAGAACATAGATAATTCATGTGAAGGATTTTTAGTAGCCCCTATCACTAAAATCTATCATCAAACCTGATCATTTATAGATACAAGGTAGTTTTGGAAGGTAAATTATGAGGGGCAATTTTATGTGCAAGGAAAGGAGTTCCTTGAATAATTTGTAGGTCTTGGATGATTGGAGATGACATTTTTAACTCTAAAAATTATATATCTCACCCCATATCTATCTCACATGAACAATTACTGATATTTTTAGTGGTGACAAGTGTCTCTATGACTCTTGGACTCCCCCTCTCTCTCTCTTCTCATATCTTCTATAAATTGAGCCTTCTTGGCTATTGTGTAGAATCCTCCACCTGGTATGGTGAATCCTTGATAATTTGTAATAAATTTGATAAATAATATAATTTATTTTTACCTCATTTCATGGCTTCATTGAGTGCTATGTTTTAATTAGTTTATCTAGTCAAGTGTAGATGTGTATCACCTTGACTTATTGTCCTTCTTGTTTTGCCTCATGTAGTTTTGTTCACTATGGTAGGTTGTAGTTGGTGTCATTAATATAATTTTATGAGTTAGAAAGTGAACTAGTCTTCCTCTTTAATCTCAATATGCTTTACCCTTATATAAAACATTGATGTAATAGGCTTCTATGAGATTAGTGTATGTTCATGTTGTGTTGTTGTCTTTAGTGCACTTGTCAATGTGTGTGTGAGTGATCAAACTAGTTTCATGCATCACCATAGTATTTAGATTCATTTTAGTTATTTCTAACTCTTTTCATTAATAATCATTAGATCAGGTGATAATCATTTAAATAAAAATCTATGGAGCTATCCCTCATAAACTAGAGATTCATCTCTCTTACAAGTAGCCCACAACTTGAGATATGATTCAAGGTTGCATCAAATTGTAGGAGCTTGATAGAGTATCATATGGTGCACAATTTTATAACAACAATAGAATACAATAATGTTTATTTTTTATGCCTGTTTCCACATAGCTTGGATAGACAAACATTAAATTGATTCCTAAAACTACTTAAAGAATTAATGACAAATTTCAATGATTTTTTAGACAAATTTGTTAACCACTTCTATTTTAACATTGATCATGATTTGATAGTGGTTGAATTATATAAATAAAGACAAAGAGACATAGAAATATTTGTGACATATATATAATGGTAGAGAGCACTAAATAGTTGCTTTCAACATAATTTGACAAATAAGCAGTCAACTAACATCTTTGCATAGAACCTGCACCTTGAGGTGGCCCATAATCTGAGACTCACTTATCCCAAAAAATTTGAGAAAATTATTAAGAAGGGTGTATAGATAGATAAATCACTTATTACAAAATTCCTAATGAAAATCTACTCATCACTTCAAACATATTATCAAACTCAAGCATATGTTCAAGTTAATAATATAGATAAACATAAGGCCTTTAATATGAAGAAGAACATGGTGGTTAATGGAGTAATAGAGTCATGACATGTGAAAATAGTATAGGCTCCACTAGTTTAAAGTGCAAAACCTAATCCACCACCCATTTTACAAAAATCTCCTCCACATATAGGATTTAGAAAATATAGACCATTCAGCAAGCAAGGATAACCTATTGAGGTAATATTATAGAAGCTTGTTGCATCTAATTTAATCATATCTCCTATGCTAAAACCATTTCCTATAGATCAACCCAAACCTGACTAGTATCATGAGGATGAGTTCTATAATTTTCATCATGTTATCAACCATGCCATTTATCTATGTGTACAATCGAGAAATCTCGTTAAAGACTTGATTGAGAGTGGGGAAATTGAAGTAAAACAAGAAACATAGAACACCAATTAGGATATGGGAATTTACAACGACCCATTTCTTAAGCACAATCAACAATAACAATAGAACAATTCAAACCAAGGATAGGGTCAATGTCATCAAGGATAAGAATATAAACATAATCATAATCAAGATCATGATATAGAATCTAATAACCTGGAATAAAATGCTATGCCATATGATTATAATAACATTATGGGTAGTATTTATGGTAATCAAATCACCACCATTACAGTAAAAAATCATGTAACATCTAAAGCTTCTCAAAGTTTTGGTCCCTCTATTTTACAGTCCTCACCTTCTTCAGGTAAAGTCATTCCAAGTTTAAGCAATTGTATTACTCTTAAGTATTTGTGAGTTACTATTTATAGACCACCATCTAGTTATTCTAATTGTGATACCTCCTTGATGACTCAAAATTATGCAATCATAACTATATTCTCATGAGTTACTCTTCAAGGTCCTTTGTCTTCTTCCAATACTGAGCCAAATTTGAATCATGTGCCTTCCAGTCCTAAATCAAACACTTTATTAGCTCAAGATAAACCTTCTCATCTTACTATTGAGAAACCATATAGTATTCATGACCAACTAATAAAAATTTCTATACACATTTATATTATAGATCTATGATGTACATTAGAAGTTCATAGGACCACACTAAATGACTTCCTCCAACAATCCATTGTTCCCAAGGATATTAACCCTACCCAATTACAAACACTCATGGTACATCTATCTCAAAGCCAACAACTCACCTTTGATCAATGAGATAAGTCTTTCCTTGGTCTTGGCCATAATAACCAATTTTATATTAAGGTTATCATAACACATCATAAGATCAAGTGGGTTTCTATAATCAATGGTTCAGGGTTGAATATAGTGTCACTGAAATTGATACAATAGTTGGGATATACTACCAAAGATATAAAGATAAAAACAATTTTAATCAAAGCATATGATAATGATGAAAGAGAATCTTCAAGGACTTTTAGCTCTAAGAATCTGAATGGAACCACTAGTGTTTGGTAGGGTGATAAAGTAAACAACTAAGAGTCTAGAAGGCTTAGGGGTTTTATGTGCTACAAGGGGTCTATAGTGGATATCCAATTTACTAGTTATACCAATCTATATACATAATTGTAAACTAGGTTAGGGATAACATAAAAAAGTGTAACAAGCATGCAAACACCTCTAGTGGATCCAACCATAGTAAATAAAGTAGATAAGACTAGACTATTGATTTCATAAATAAAGAAAAAGCCATAATACTAAATGGATAAAGATAAAAATTGAAAGGTAAATCTAGAAGATAAGGCACTTTAAAGCCAAATGAAATATATTTTTAAGTAATAAATATGTTTTCAAGAAAGGGTTCAAGATCTTTCCTATTCTATATTTGAGCTATCTTTCCAAATCAATAATACTAGTTTCTAACAATGCAATGTTCTAGTTTAGCAAGAGAGAGAATGCTTAAGAAAGTTTTGTAGTTTGTCTTGAGCATGTATATATGTACTATGCAATGAGGAATGTCTTCAAAGAGAGTAATGATATGAAATAAATGAATATTTAAAGCAATGAAAGTACTCTTTTATCGTATACAAATTCAAGAAACTTTAGAAACTACTCTAAGTAATGCACAAAAAATTATTCACTAAAATAATTCAAACCCTAGCATATACACTACACAAAACAAAGGAATTTTACTTTTCATAGAAAAGTTACCTCTAATAAAGCTCAAAGAATATGTGTATATTTTCTACCAACTAGGAATCCAAGCTAGGAAATAATCTAGGAGGAATACCAAGCTATGTGTAAGCTAAAGTCCACAAAATCCAAGAGCAAAGGAGGAGGTGAAGTGAGAAATTAAAATGGTGTAAGATCTATGACCAAGTACAAAAATTAGGTGCAATACAAAATGTATAATCTAAAATCCAGCCACAAGGAAGAAAGAATAACTAATAGTAGCAATGGAGACTCTAAGAAAATGTGTAGTAGCATATGGGGTCCTCTATCACCAATCAAGCTCAAGAGTGCCAATAATGAATCAAGATATATTCAAGAAGGCATGAGACTTAAGAGAGCAAATAATAATCAAAAGAGAGTGTAGAGAGATAAGAGAAGATTTTAAAATTGATGAGAATGATGCATATATCCCAACCTTAATCCACTAAAAGACCTAAAACTCATTGCTTTTACTATTTTGGCCTAAATAGGCACTTTTAAGCACATTTTGCTTAGGTTGTGGCCTAGGACGTGGATTTGGTGAAAAAAATGTGTAGCCTAGGCCATGGGTTTCCTTCACACAAGCTAGAGCCTACGTCAAATAAGGGCCTAGGTTGTTTAATAGGTTCTCGAAAGGCCCTAAGGGGTCTTTAGAAGGCCTATCTTGCATGCAAAATAGATAATATGGACTAAGGATATATTGAAGGTAAGAATATGATACAAGAGAGGTCTAAGTAGGTAAAAAATATCTCAAATTAGGATAATCAAGGTCAATAGTCTACACATGAGCTGATCTATAATCATAGGGAGGAGTAGGATCATGGGAATTATGATTACATATGCCCCTAAGGTATAAGCAGTCAATGTTTAAATGAATAATGATTGATATGTAGTACCTAAAAGCCACACCAAAGCAAAGAAAAATAATAACTAAATAGATAAAAAGAAATACTACCTACACTTGCTTGAAAAGGATGGTGGAAAAAAGGGTTGATGGTGTGATTTATGAGTGAGAGTGCAAATGTTGCATAATCCAAAATACAACTCCAGCTCTAGCTCCTACAAATAAAGGACACAAGTGATATCAAATCAAATCATACTATCTATACTAACATTAACTAGGGTATTAGCCCTAGTGTTTTCCCTATGAGGGATATGGGTTAACTATATATCCTTGAAATAAGAGAGAAAATCACATGCCACCTTGAAGAGGGGGAGAAAATCAGAGCTAAGTATAGCCTAGACACCGATGAGTTGAGACACAACTAAGAGTGAGTTAGAGAATAATTTCACATAGCATGTGCCTAAATCATAGGCACCATTCAAGGTGATAATGATTACGTGATACTCAATGGCATTATTCATATCACTAGTATGGAAGAAACCAACTACAACAAGCTCATGGCCCTATTGATCATCGATAACCCAAGTTATAGTTGTCAGTCTTGGGTTGCTTTGACTATTGCCATAAGTGTGAATCAACACTAAGAGGTACATCATAATGGGGGTTGAGGATGCAAGACTAACAAATATAGAAAGGCAATCTCAAAATGAAGTAGTGTAAGTGAGTTACGTGAGGGAAATAAATAATGAAATTAAACCACAATCACAATGGTCGACCAACACTGACCATGGTGAGAGGTAATAAAAGGAAAGTGCGGGGAAATTTGGAGAAGAGAAAAACCATTTAGCAAGAATATATCAAGTCTTGAACCATCGTATCCATCTGAAAACCCTCCCAACAACTATGATAAATAGGAGAGAGAGGGAGTTAGAATGGATCAAATATGAAAAAGTAGAAAAATGACTAACTAAAAGAAGCATAACAACTTCTATCCTTGGGTGCCCATGAGATGGGACATGGGCTTGAAAGGTTGATGGGGACCCAAAATGGGGCCAAATCAGCCCAAAAAAACCTTAGATTAAAAAAAGGGAGACTAACAATACACTCAGAATGTGTTAAAACCTCTAAGATAGAGGTTTTGTAGTTTGAAATGTAAAAATGGGTAAAACACCCAAAAAGGGCCCATAAAAAGCAAGAAAAAGGGGCTAAAAAGAGGGTAAAAGAGAGAAAAGAGGTCATTTTCACTCTTATTTTCACTTTGAGAGATCCAAATGAGAGCCCATGAGCAACCAAAGCCCAAGAAAAGTAAACAAAGACATAAGAGAGTGTTAGAGATGCACAAGATGGTTTGGTAAGCTCTATAAACAAATGTTATCAAATTTATTCAGTTTTTGGGGGTTTGGAAGGCCATATACACATTTTTACTCATTTTTGATGATTAAATAGATGAATCAAACAAAATAAGGACTCAAAGTGGTGGGATAGGTGAGTTAGAGAGAATGAAACCAATAGGGGTTCAAATCATGGCTTGTCGAGTGAAGGAGGAGGACCCTTGGGGCTCCTTAGGGCATCCTAATACAGGGCATGAATTTGAATTGAAAGCCATAACTTGGGGTAGAGAAGCCTTAAAAAGTGGCCTAGGGAGCCCTAGAAAGCTTAGGAGGTCTTGAAAGGGGACAAGATAAATGAGGAAGGGAGAGAGAAAAATAATCTAGATGGATAAAAAACATTATTTTTTACTTACTCTTACTCATTTTTAGCTAATAGGCTAATCCATTTTCCTATTTGATTTATTGTACAAAGAAATGGAGCAGTTATCATACTATAGGAGGGAGGACCTTCATAAGTGAGAGAGTGGCTATCATAACAAGATGGGCCATGCGAGGTGACCAACTAGGAGAGAATTCTAACATGCTTGGCTGAGGAGGCAGATGCTCTACCTGTAATGGACCAAGATCACTTGTGGAGTGATAGAATTTGGAGGCTAGTACATATGCCCTCACTACATTATTATAGAGAATTAGTGAATTCATTGGTGATTACATGAGTACTTGATAGGCATGTGTTTTAGTTAGGGCCCATGTTAGAGGCCATCCTCAACATTGAAGATGTCTCCCAACTCTATGGGGTGGAGCTAATAGGTAGAGAGATAGAGATACCACTAGTGTAGGATATAATATTATCATATATCTACTTCATGGGATCCCACCTATAGTAAAACAACCATAGAGTCTAGATCACATAGTTATCACTAGGGGTACCCACTCTTAGGATAGTGATAGCCAAAACTATGGTCAGGAGGCTCTATGCTAACTAGAGTATAGGATGGCTACCACTCTCATGGACAATATTTGTTATATGTGAAAAGGGAGGACAAAAATATGCTTGGGGATAGTATATCCTAGGTGGATTTTACCAATAGTTAGATCATATCTGGTGCACAAGGTCAGGTAGATTGACACAACCTAGCTTACTCATGTCTTAGGCTTATGAGAGGCTCTCACTGATATGATTGAGGACTCCATCTGGTAGCAAGGCATACCATAAACTAGAGGAGGGGATGGAATGGGCTATATGGTTCATAGATAAGGTGGGCCCCATGTGAACCACCTTGGATCTGAATGTATTATCTAACTACATTCATGATCCCTATAGGTCTATAATGTGGCTAGAGGATGTCAGGGTAGAGCCCTACTTGGGAGGGGAGGAGCTCTAAGGTCCATAGAGTTCATATTGTCATCTAGGGAGATATGATCTAGTGGGGTAAGGGAAATGGGCATAACCCAAGCCAACTAGGGTTGAGACCAATAGGTAGTTAAGATAGAGTGAGGAGGGTGATGGTGGAGAGAGGATATCATGGCAAGGACCACAATCATAAGGAGTATTTTGTCCTATAAGAGGGACATAAAGGACATCAGTATTACTAGGTAATACAAGTGTATTTTCTAGATATCACTTCATTTTGGTACTCATCCTTAGCGAGTGCCAATATGTGACTGGCATATGTGCTCTATGTGTGTGTATAAGAGATTAGCCTAGCTAATGGACCTACTAATTAGGGATCTATTCCCTGATTTGGAAATGATACTAATGATGGAGTAAGTGTCATATCTAATAGTGGGGATATAGCCAGATTCTCAATTATAGTGGGTCAGTGCACAAGCCTCACTTGATCTAGTGAGGGCATGATGCAAGATTTAATAGTTAGAGTTTGAATCAACATGGAATGAATCATCTATTTAAAATTAGAGGGTGGTTATAACAGAGAATGAGGCATGGCTAGTGAGTAAAAGGCCAAGATTGATTGGATATGGGTTGAGCTAGCCTAAGACTAGACTAGAGGAGCTAAGGCACCTAGAATGAGGGTAGACCAACTGACTATACTGGAGGAGACTTTAGCTTAACTAGTTGAGAGGTAGAGATCAAGATCTCCACCTAGAGCATGAATATCATAGATATCAACCAATCATAGGTTGATTGGGTATGCATATGTATCCACTTACATGGTAGTTTTTAGGGACTATTATCCCATGTGATGTACCAAGAGAAAAACATGTATTTTTTTGTGATAAATATATATATATATATATGTATATATATGTATATATATGTATGTATATATATATATATGTATATATGTATATGTATATATGTATGTGTATGTGTATATATATGTATGTATATATATATATGTATATGTATGTATGTATGTATATATATATATATACACACACACACACATACATACATATAGTGTTCTCATTATTATCACATGTGTGTATAATATTTTTTATGTGATGTGTATGCTTCATCTAATATAAACTACTAGATATATGTGATTAGATAGTAGGAATTACTAATAAAGAACCCACATGCATAGACATATACTAGTAACAAATAGGTTAGTGGTGATCAAAGAGAGGAAAGGATCACCTTACCACGATAGGAAACATTATTAGAGGGCAACGTGGGACCTAGACATGAAATGTATTAAGGTAGAACCTATTGATTGAGTGCCACAAGGGTTTGCCTTCGAGGGTCAAGAGACATAAATCCCCATTTTATAGAAAGGTGGTGATAATAAAAGGGCGAAACTACTTGTGTACAAGTTTTACCTTCTTAAAGTTCTCCTTATTAAAAATAAGGACCGTATCACCTACTTTGAATTGATGAGGGCACAACAATTTATCAAATTGGTGGTGTTGATAGTGGTGGTAAGCATAGTTGTACTCGAGTGACCAGGCATCACTCACCTAATTACTCAAGCTCAATGAGGCAAGTGATTTACTATTACTCATCAAAAGTATAATTGAATGTCTTAACCCACAATAAAGGGATTAAGACCTCTAAGGTAAGAACATCCTTAGACCCATATATGAGAGAGTATGGGATTTCCCCCATGGTGATTCAAAAGCTAGTTTGATAGGCCCAAAGGGTAAAATAGAGCATGAGATACTAGTCCCTCTTGGACTAGGTAATGGTATGGAGAAGCATCTTATTCAAAATTTTATTTGAAAAATCTTCTTGCCTATTTCCCTAGGGGTGATGCGTAGAGGAAAAATGGAGCTTGAACCTAAAGCATTTATCAAGCTCATACATCTTAGGGTTTTGGAAGCCTGGACCATTATTAGCCATAATCACAACAAGAATATTGAACCTAAAAATAATTTGGTTTAGGATGAACTTGGTGATGATCTTCCCACACATCTCACTAAGAGGCATGGCTTCAACCCAGTTTATAAAATAATCAGTGGTGGTGATGACCCAATATTGTCTATTAAGAGAGGTGGGTTTGAACTCATTGATGAGGTCAAGATCCCAGATCAAGAAAGGCTAAGGGGATAAAAAAAAGTGTAAGATGTTAGCCAATGCATTGATATAATCCCCTATAAATTGACATATCTTACATTTCTTGGCATACTAGACTACATCCTTAACAAGAGTGGGGTCATAGTAGCCTATTATAATAATATGTTGAGTGATGGCTTACCCTCCTAGATGGCCACCACAAATTGTCTCATGAGACTCCTCAATCAAGAGGAGAATATCTTCAGGGGCAAGGCACTACATCAACATGCCATCAAAACACCTCTTAAACAAGATGTACCAATGATGACATAGTAGATGATTAGCTTATGAATTTGATAGCATTATTGTGAAGATGTAGTAAGGGGATAATATTGGTCTTCAAGGTAACATATAATATCTCGATACCAATCACACTTAGAAACCTCAATATGATCAAGGAAAGACTAAAATCCTTGAGTCTTCCTAGGAAGGACTATAATTAGATGAGGTTACATGGGGGAGGTATCTCAAGGATCACCTTGATATTTTTAGGATCTAATTCAATGCCACTCTATGAGATGTGGAATCTAAAAATATTTCCAACTAAAATGCTAAAAATGTACTTATCAAGGTTGAGACTGATGTGATACTCTTGAATATGCTCAAAGATTATTATGAGATATTGTATATGCTCATCCTATTTTCAAGATTTACTAAAGAGATCATCAACATAGTACTCAATGATATTTTGGATAAGGTCATGAAAAATGTGGGTCATGGAATGCTGATACATGGCCTTAGCATTATTCATACCGAAAGGTATGACATCATTGAAGAAGGTACCCCATGGGGTAGTGAATGTCATCTTGTGTTGGTCTTTAAGTGAAATCTAGATTTGGTTATACCTAGAGAAACCATCCATGAGGGACATGATCTCAAAGGAATGATAGAATCAACAATCTAGTCTATCAAAGGAGTAAGAAAGTTATCCTTTGGGTAGGCCATATTGAAATCCCAAAGGTTGATGCAAATATGAATAGCCCCATTCTTTTTGAGAATGGGAATAATATTAGAAATCCATTAGGGGTAATCAACAACATAGATAAAAATAACTCAGATGAGTTTCTTGATCTCTTTTTTGACCAATTGGAAGACTCTATGAGCCATTAGCCATTGCTTTTGGTAAATGGTCTAGGTCCCATTATCTATAATGAGGTTGTGGATGACTATATCAAGATCCATTTCCTTTATTTAAATGTATTCCAAAGTGAATACATATAAAAATTCATGTAAGAAGGCAACTAAAACATCCCATTACTCTTGAATAAGGTTGACACTAATCTTGATAATCTTAGGACTTATTAAAGTACCAAGTTTAGCATCTATGGATCCTTCAATTTACATAGTGATACCTTCCTTAAAACACTTAGGGGCAGGAGGGAATGACTCATCTAACACTTGAGGTTCAACCACTAGGACATTTATCATAGGAAGGCATGGGGTTGGTCCATATGTGAGATAAATATCTAAAAAAATATGATAAAAGGGATAATTATACTTATGGAAAGCTCACATGACCTTAGTGTAAGCCTTTCTCTCCTTTAATAGGTTACGTGCCATAACATGAATGAAACAATACTCAAGATCAAACTCACCCACTCTAGTGGTCTCAATAGGAGATGCATGGAGAGATCCTATACTTTAATGGGAAAAACATGACATAAATGGGATCTCAACATCCAAATAAACATCTTGGAAGAGATATTTGAAAATATATGGGTTGGATTGGCATCATGAAGTACAAGAGGGATTTAGTTTATTCATGCTAGACTCTAAAGGAATGAACACTGAACACTACTCAGCTAGGTAAAAATGCTCATCCTTAAAGAAATGAGACTTAGAAATAAGGGGCGTATGAAAATATATAGACTCCTATGAGGAGATATCCAAATCCTTTCCTGAGGGCTTTATCTTTATTAGAGAAACACTCAAGGATCTAGGTCAGCCTCCAAGGTTTGAACCTCACCTTCATGCACAAATTTGACCATGCAAAACATGGATAACATGATGGTCTACATGGTAGTGGTTTAAGGATAGATAAAAATCATTTTGTATGAAATATCAAGGTCTAAAACACATAAATCAATTCTAACTATCTTGGAGCCAAAATTGACCTAGACCTTCACATTCCCCACTAGAATAACTATGTTGTTAAAATCAACACAATTATGGCAAGAACTAGAGATCTTCTAATTGATCCCAAGCTCATTGAAAACATGTAGGGGCATGATATTCAATGAAACTCCTTCATCAATTATGCACTTCTTGATGTTGAAATAATCAATAGAAGTATTATTATAGAGAGGGAAATCATCCCTCTTTATAAGAACCAAAATGTTAGGTAAAGAGGTTGGGTCAAAAGATAGGATAGGAGGACAAGGGTGCTTGTGTTCATTGGATTTAAATAAGACTTTGACATCATCATATACCAGACCCTTACGAGATAGACCAAGATCATCAAAGATGAGGCCTCTTTTCTTAGGGTAAATACAAAGAAGGTCCCAAATGGAGATCCTAGCTGAGAGGCCCTGCAACTCCTCTATGATGGAGTAAGGATGTTGTCTATCTTGGGGAGGGATGTTATGCCTAAAGTCAAATATGACCCTAGTATTTCTTGCCCCCATAGGTTGGATAGGGGTTCCAACACCACTATTATCTCTAACAAGATTGGTGGCCTGATTGGAACATATGTTGACAAAGAACTCATACCCAATAGAGGCTATGTCGATAACAACTACCTTGCTACTCTCACACTTAGCTTTCCTTCTCAGGTCAACCTAGGAAGAGGAGTCAAAAGAGGTGGAAGAGTAAGAAGGGGAACATTGGGACTTCTCCTTTGATTTATTCTTTTTCTTATTATCATGGTTAGGTAGAGGATCCTTTAAAAAATTCAACTTGTAATTGGGTTCTGCAAGAGAAGAAATCTATGACAAAGGTGAGGCTTACCCATCAGACCTATGGGTAGCATAATTATTTTCATCATTCCCCCTCATTTGATATATATTGAAAAAATTATTGGGGTCATAAGGAAACACTATCCATTTATTTGATATGCTTGATTTAGAAACCCTCTTTTTATCTAGCTTCTTTCTCAAAGCATTCACCTTGTGACTCTCCTTCTTATCCTTCTTCTAAGGAAGAGAATCAATGATACCATCATGGGTCATACTATAGTTATGATCATGTGAATAATATGACTTTTGGGAAGGGATGAGCACATGCCCATGTGCACCTTAAAAACTTCAATCTTCAAATACTCATAATAGCTTCATCATAAGAGGTAAGTTCACACTTGAGGACCTCAAGGTGAACCTCTTGTCCCAATGCGCATGTGAACATATCATAAATTTGGTCATCCAAAAACCTAGTCCTACACATATGAATGGATGAGCACCATCTATGCATAATATCAAAGTTTGACTCACCCTTGGCCTATGCCATGGAGGTGAGTGACTAGATTCCAGGATTAAAGGGTTTATAAATATCAAAATATTAGAAGAAGTCATCTAGAAGGAGTTGGAAACTAGAGAGAGAATTTGGCATTAGATTCTAAAACTAGATAAGAGCTTTGTCTCATAGAGAATGAACAAATAGCTTTAACATCATGCTTTCATCCTATTCCCAATCCATACATCCTATTCCCAATCCATACATGCCATCATGAATGTTGTTATATGTTCCATGGGACTGGAGACCCTCATACCATTTAACTTAGGTATTTTAAGGATGATGGGAATACATGGAATTCTTATGGAAATGGTTTTGATGACCAAGATCTCCATGATGTTAATCAAATACCACTAGACAAAGGTTAACTAGTAGCTTTTAATGATCTTGATATGCATCCCACAAATATCTAGTCCACAAGTGGTGATCAAAATCAACATGCTCATCAAAAACACTAAAATAAGGACTAAGATGATGGGTAGAACCCCTAGGATGGGGATACCTCACTGAGTTAGAATACCTATGACCCACAACATGGATATGAGGATGTTTTTTCTCTAGAGACTCTAGTTGGGAAAGAGGTAGGGAACTCATGTGAGAACTAGTCAAGGAACTTGACATTGAGTGGGTGTAGGCTCTATTTCTAAAAACATCACACTACCAACACTTATGGGGAGAAGGAATAACTTAATTTAACTAAATATGTCTATATAAATCATCAATGACCACACATAACTCATCAGGTCCTAATTATATAAGGAGATCCTCATCAAATTGAATGGGTGAATAAGGCATGACATGAAGTTGGGATGAAACATCCTCAAATGAATGAAGCTCAGACTAATGAAAAGGAGATTGAGTCTGTTGGTTATATTCTTGCCAATGTTGTTCCCTTTCAAACACAAGAGGGTGTAAATTACCATACTTGGTTGAGGGAATCTCTTAGTTCCTATGGTTTTTATAGAATTCCATCATAAACATAGCTTGATCATTAGTGAGCTTAGGGATGAGGCCCTAAATCTATCGAGATTGGCATCCCAAGGGTGGGAGATCTGCTATGGATGAAATGAAGCATAAGCAACATGGAAGACAACAAAAAAGGCAAACCAACATAGAATCAATAGGGAACAAGACACAAAACCAAAGAAAGATAAAATAACCAAGGTGAGAGTTAAAACACAACTAAAAGCAAATCCCAATAACTAATATATGGGAGTTGGCTAAGAGAGCTCTGAATGGGATAAAACTAATGTGAAACTATATGTGAGGTCCCATATGGCATGCCGAAATGTATCAAGAGAAATTCAAGAAGGCATGGGAGTTAATAGAGGGAATAAGAATCAAAAGAGAGTGTGGAGAGAATAGAGAAGAGGCTCAATTGAAGGATAATGAGGCATATATCCCAACCCTAATCTACCAAAAGACCTAAAACTAGTCATTTTTGACTATTTGGGCCCAAATAGGTGCTTTTGGGCACATTTAGCCTAGGCTATAGCCTAGGTCATAGATTTGGTGAAGGAAACGTGTGGCCTAAGCCATGGTTTTACTTCACACAAGTTATGTCTTGGGTCAAATAAGGGCCTAGGATAGTCAACATGCTCTCGAAAGGCCCCAGGGGGTCTCTAGAAGGCCTGTTTGCATGCAAAAGGGCCAATATGGACTAAGGATGTATAGAGGGTAAGAATATGATGTAGGAGAGGTACAAGAAGGTAGAGGATGTATCAAAGTAGGATAACTAAGGTTGGTAGTCTGCATATGAGCTGATGTGTAATCATAGGGGGGAGTAGGGTCATACAAAGCATAATTACAAGATCATTTTCTTGCCAATCATTGTTGGGACTATAACCCATGATACTCTATTCCATGTCATATACATTAAATTTCCTTATAATTTAATTCTTGGTCATCCTTAGATCCATGAATTATGAGCTATTCCTTTTAACCTATATTAATGCCTCATATTCACCCTTTTGAAAATTAAGGTCACTATTTATGCTAATTTTATATCCATAACAATATTATACACACTTATAAGTTGAATATATGAATTATAAATATTACCTTGGATTCTAATTTATAGCCAAGAATAATAAAGTAATAGTTTATGAACAACCTAAATTCAATTATATTGACCCTAGTGATCTTGCTTCCACTTCTATTGATCTATTTCCTATAGTCTTTATAGACTAGCTTATCATTGAGGACATAGCCATTTACACATACTGTATAAAAGATGATTTTCATATTTTAAAGTTTCCCAAATATCTTAAGTCCTATGGAAGACCCAAACATTTTTAAAGACCTTAAAATCCCAACATGATTTTGTAGAAGAAAAACACATAAAAAAACCAATGGTATTCATACCACTACTTCACCAAATCAGGATCAAGAGGTGATTAGTGAAGGAGATTGGTTGCATGATGATAGCCTCACCAATAAATTTTAGAATCCTAAATACCCTATCCCTAATTTAATTATGGATATTTTGGACTATGTAGGTAAAGGCCTGGGGACATGTGAGTAATGTATTCTTGAACCTCTATCTATTGAAAAACCTACTATGAACCAAGGCCTTGGATTTATAATGCTTGGGGGTGACCTAATATATTTTGAAAGTGATTCTTATTTCTCAACTGATGAAAAAAATCCTAGAAGTGACACAACATCCCATTATAACATCAACGATGAACTAGCCTGTACTAGCTTATTTGATTCTAATTATATTATGACAATCATGGCTCATTATCCACTTACCCTTTGCTATCCTGACCTTATTAATTAGGACCAATTTTTTTTTGTTATACCTATAGATGAGTTTCATAATAGGGAATATACTATAGATTATATTGGCCTTAGAGATGGGTTTCCATTTGGTAATGAAAAATAAGGTTGGAATTTCTCATTGGACCATGTCACCTACTTTAAATAGAAATCAAAATTTATTGGTCATACAAAAGTGTTTCTCTAGATTTTCACTAATTACATTCAAATGAGAAAGAAACTAAGGTTAAGAGGTTATGGGTTTGATGTTACCCAGATTTAGTGTGCACCGTATCCAACCTTATGGGAGATCTTCTTTGGCTATGGAGGAAACACCTGTAGTAAGAATGAAACTTAAACAAGAAAGATGTTAGAAGAGGCTATGGTGGACTACTAAGCTATGCGCTCGGTCCTGGAAGCATGAAGCTCCTTAAGGGATGATAGTTCACTGTTTAAAGATAAAAGTATTGTAAAGGAAGAAATGATAAATGACTAAAGAAATAGAAAAGTAGATGATGTGTACCTATTCTTTGTAGTCTATGTATCTCAAAATGCTATAAAAGGCTGGCTAAAGGTTTCATCTAGTCTAGATGGGCTATTTGGATGGCTTTCTAGTTTGCTAGTTTAGAACATAGTCACTGACATCAGTGGGTCTATCGAGGTCAATTGGGTAAATAGTACCAACATCAGTTGGGTTGCTGATGTCAGTCTGGCTAAAGGTGTCGATGTTGATTGGTCTGCCAATGTTAGTTTGAGTTGTAGATGCTGATGTTGATTGATCTATCGACATCGATTGGTGTGTTGATGGATGGCTTTTAGAGTATTTCTAAGATAGACAGAGGGGTTTTTGGAAGTTCAAAGGTTGGTACAGGGTTTTGGGAAGGTGAATGAGGTTTGAGGAAGGGTATAGGTAGAGGATTGGTGTGAAAAGGGGGTGAGAACAAGGGGAAGACCTTTCAGCCCCTCCACAAAAGAAGTCAAGCCTCTCGACAGTATTTAGAAATATCAATGAAAACTAATTAACAATATATTCTAAAACACTAAAATGAAAACCAGAGTACTTAGCTTTATAAGGTGAAGAACCAGAGGTGTCAGCATAGTGATTCCCATTATGGCTAATGTGATCGATGTTGTGAGCCAATGAAGTGAACATGGATTTCTTCAATTCAATAGCTCAAGGTCTACATACAATATTTCAATCTAGTCTTTGGAATGATTTGTGAAGGGCTTCAGTAGCTAGGTGAACAATAGTCAAGTTCTGGTGCTTGAAATCTCAGAGTGTGCATGCTAATGTGTGAAAAGGTGGCCTTAGCTCAATGTTAGAGATTTTCTTATGTAACTGACATCAGTGATCCTGTCGATGTCAGTGTAGAACTACTGATGTCAGTCATAGGTTGACCGATGTTGACAAAGAGAGAATAGGTAAAAGGACTATTTTTAGCTCTTTGATCTTTTCTCCACCTACCAAGTGCCTTTTCCATTGGAAAAAAATCAAAATAAGGGCTTATGAGGCATGGGAGTTGGTTGGAGAGTTAAGATGGGGTGAGAATAGGTCATGGGTAGTTAGGATTTGGAGGACCTAGTCTCAGGCTGACTCATAGGCTAAGAAATGGTCTTAGGGTGAGGTGTCTAGGTGAGGTGTCCAAGGTGAGGTAATTAATTAAAAATAAGTAGTTTTTAAATTAATAAGGTGTGTAAGTGTGGGTTAGGAGTGTTAAAATTTAGAAGGGGACCAAGGGGGGTTGACCTGATATTGGTGTCTACATTTACCCCTTTTTGTCTTATGGTTTGTTTTGATGAACTGCAAGACAAAAATAGATGTAGGTTGCCCCAAGTATGGGATGAGGTATTCCCCCTCAAAGTGGGAATCAAGAGAAGGTAATCCAAAATTGGGTGCCAATTTGATAGGAAATGGATGGGTAGGGTGAGGTTAGAGTGTGAACATTTCAATAGTTGAGATTGTGCATATACCACTTCACTTGATAGGCAGGTCAAATTATCACAGGAAAGGTCGAGGACTAAAATCAAAGTAACTGGTCCCCAAATTATTAATGATAGCTGATTGGGTTAAAATGATCAAAGTTGTAGCTCCAATGGTTGAGGAGGACTAAAATCAAAGTAATCGGTCCCCAGCTTATTAGTGGTAGCTAGTTGGGTTAGATCGATCAAAGCTATAGCTCCAATGGTCGAGGAGGACTAAAATTAGAGTAACCAATCCCCAGCGTATTAGTGGTAGCTGATTGGGTTAGATCAATCAAAGTTGTATCTCCAATGGTCGAGGAGGACTAAAATCAAAGTAACTAGTCCCCAACTTATTAGTGGTAGCTGATTGGGTTAGATCGATCAAAGTTATAGCTCCAATGGGCATCATGTTCCAAGTATCTGGGCTAGGAAGTGCTCCTAGAAAACATGAAAATATCATAGATATTAGGGATCAACTTGGTCACAATCTAACAATAGGTGTGAGGGGCACATACAATTTGCTAACTATTTGTGAGGTAGCATATGCAATCAAAACAACCAAGGCAATGTTGTCTCAAAAGTGATCGTGGTCTAAGGAGATAGTCACAATCTCAGAGGTCGTTTGTCGAGTCAGGATGAGATATAAGTGATCTTGAGTGTTGTTTGTTGTGGTTTGGGAGATGTATGTGATCTCCAATGTGCCCCACGAGAAGTCTAAGGTGACTTCTACAGTGTTAGGGCTGGTTGTTTGGTCATGATTTTGGGCAGTTTTAGAGAAGACCTATGTTTTTAGGTCACCAAAATATGTGATTTTATTTATGATAAAACTGAGTTGAATGTTAGGTTCATAACTTTATAGTGAAAATTATGAGATGAAAATATGCGAGCATATAATTTTAAGACATTACATCCTAAAAGATAAACTGGCATGTGACAAAGGTGTGTAAGAAGTGAAAGGCACATTTATCTTTCATTGACAAGGACCATAATGATAACATAGATAGGGTTTTTGCAAATAAAATCCCCGTTCATGCATTACGTTGTTGACCATTGGTTTTTGTTAGAGAAGTACCCTAGTCACTTGATGTTAAGTGAGCTCAAAATCCCTTGGGTATTTTAGGGTAATAGGTGTGATTATGTGATATGTGAGGATAGTGTAACCCTTTTTAGCAGGGATAACTTTGCCCCTTTTATAGGTGACCCTGAGAATGACTATAGGCAAGTCCATGACTTAATAGTTTGTTAGTCAATTTTTTTTTCTTTTTTTGGGAGACTGATCAATGCGGGAAGTCTACTTGGTAATGTTGTTTTTGTTTTGTGGTCATGTGAAGCTGATCGATGCGGGGAGCTTCTGAGAGTGTGCTATTTTTGTAGCAAAATTTGGGCATAGCCATCTTTTGAGAGAGTGGTCTATATTTTACTTTTTATGTTTTGATTTATTTGAATAGATGTCTTTCAGAGAAACATTCTATTAATTACAACAATAATGTAGCTACCCTTTGAGGGAGTAGTCTACATTTATAGTTTATGACCTTTTAATATTTTGTTACGCATCCCAATTTTATGTTTTTTTTGTTAACTAAACTTTTAGTCATGGACTAGACTATAGAGGTTTAGGGGTTTCCCTTTTACTAGGACAAAGCATTAATGCTTAAAAAAAAGGGTTAACTAATTTTTGTAGGGAAAAAGGGTTGAAAGGAATAAGAATGAGGATGATGGGGGTTGTTTAAGGGACAAGCTCAAGTTAAACATCAAGTGAATGATTACTTGGTTAACAGTAAAATGGTCACAGATGCAATGCATTAAGGGGCTCAAGTTTTGGCCAACCTTTGAGAGAAGACATATGATAAGTTCCTGATCCATACTTATTCGTTATTATATAAGGTCTGAGCCAATTAGGAGTAAACTTGCCTTGTTTGCTTCTTTCCATATTGGTCACGTGTTGGTTTTCTTTAAGGACAAGATCTTTGATTTAAAAATCTCATTCTTTCATATTTTTGTTGTAGGCACGCTTGATGTGATCTTGGTAGATATGAAGATGATTAAGAGTGGCAAGACAACGTTCATCGAGTAAATGAAGTTGTGTTAATTGATCTTGATGAAATTCATCGTTAGAGAGCATGTTGTGCAAGGAGATGTGAAGAGAAGGTATTTGTACTTCAAGAGGAAAGACAACCTCAGTTTCATACACTAAGGAGAAAGGTGTAGCACCCATAGGGGTTCAGATGCTAGTGTGGTAGGCCCACAAAGTGAAGGGAATGTGAGTGTGCCAATCCCTTCTAGTGTCATTGACCACCTTCATTAGGATTTTAGTTAGGATTTTGTTAGAAGCTTCTACCTATCCATTTGCTTATGGATAGTAAGGCAAGGAAAAGCTGAGTTTGATGCCAAAAGCATCACAAAGATTTAAGATGGTTTTTTTTCCTGCAAAGCTTTTACCTGACAGGCTTAGTTTTGCGATTTATGACGATGTTGTAGATGACAATGTCAGGGTCAATACTAGGCATATCGCTATAGGACCAAGCAAAGGCTTTGCTATGATTTGTAAGAAATGTGGTATAGTCGATTTGTTCTTGGGCATCTAAAGATTGACCAATCTTTAAAATGTGAGGAACATCAAAAGATGGGAGATTAATGTCAACAGTTGATTCATTTAACATAACCTATGTTTCTGAAGGAAGTGATCATTATATGAAGGAGTCATCCTCACCCATGTAGGTTAGTATGGGATCATCATCTAGGCATTGGACAGTGTTGATGCTAGAAGATTCATTGTCTATCATGTCTGGATAAATGAGAGGAAGAGACCTTGATGCCTCACCTAGTTGATAGGTCAGGGGTTCCAAGTGAATGGCGTATATGGAAAAAAAATTAGGAGGGATGGAGACTACCAACTCCATAAGTGAGGGTGGGGGAATAGGCGAGGTTGGAGGAGAATGCTCTATGAAAATTTCATGGTGAGGGATCTTAGAGGGTTTTGTAGGTTCTTTGAAACCCATGCCATGTCATTTCTTGGGATTTTTGATTGCCTCATCATTTGGAGGTTCAATGGGCTTGTGGGGACCTTGTTCATAATGCCCAAAGCCAAAACCCTTCCATGCACACCTATGAAGATAGGTGTGAGCAAATCTAGGGTTGCCAAGGAAGGAGAAATTACAAGTGAATAGTCAGGGTGATGAGAGAGGATTTCCAATAGTAGGAGCCTGATCTATCCCTCCATAGGTGAGATTAGTTTGGAGATCGAGAGGACCATATGGGATGACCATTCCAATGCGATGGTCATAGTTAGGGTGGTGATTATGTTTTCCATATTCTTATGGAGTTTGGAACATGTCAAGGGTAAGCAAATGATACTCCCCAAGTGAAAGGTTTTGGAAGGTATCTTCCATAGGATCTTTTGTGGTCACTTGAGGAGTAGGTGTAGGTGTGACCAGTGTTTGCGAGCTTGTCCAGGCTTCCATAGGTAGAGGTGGTGTTTGGGTGGATGTTTTCAAAGGGATGAGAACATCATTAGGTTGGTAGGTCATGTTGCATGTTTTAAAGGGTGAAGGGTCAGTAGGAATGACATGAACCTACCCGTCGTGTTCAAACTTTACACAATAATGCAACGTGGAAGGGACACATGTCATGGAACATATCCAAGGTCATTCTAATAGCATGTTATATTGGAACTCCCCCTTGATGATATAGAAGATTTCCATAATTGTATGTGGGCCAATATGAATATGCAAGACCATATTGCTAATGGTAGTGGCGGTGGCATCATTGAAAGAACGAAGAATTGCATCAGTTTTTGGCATGCAGTTCTTCTAAAGGGCTAGTTGATCATATGCATGGGTAGAAATGATGTTGATGCTAGCACCTCCATTAATCATAACCCACTTAATGTGAGTTTTATCAATGTAAGCTATGATAAAGAGGGTGGGATCTTGATCTTCCAGGTTGTAGGTAGGAATCTTAGAATCACTGAAGGTGACAGAGGCAATAGTGGGTAACGATTTG
The DNA here is from genome assembly GCA_037957365.1 of Torreya grandis. NCBI lineage: Eukaryota > Viridiplantae > Streptophyta > Pinopsida > Cupressales > Taxaceae > Torreya > Torreya grandis. The sequence continues at coordinate 1,998,875 of JARHVA010001934.1, read as the reverse complement.
ACTAAAGCAGCTAGTGGTTGGGGGTCTTTAGGTTGGACCTCCACTACCTATAAAGCTTTGGTCAAGGCTTGGCAATGTTGTGAACAACTTTGTATTAGGTCATATAAAGACATCTTCATAGGGGTTTGGTGAAGTTGTTTCACCATGGAGTCACGAATTGCCCCTGAAGATGTTGGTTGAGATGTGCCCAAGATAGAAATCTTAGGCTTTGGTGGTGGAGAGGGCTTGGCAAATGGATATGTCTAAGGGGTAAAAACCTACTCTTTTCCTTTATCCTTTAGGGTTTGGGACCTGGTGGCCACATTAATAGTGTAGATTTTGAATAAAAGAGGAGAAGGTAGTAGAGGGACCATAATCTCATGTTGGGATCCCGATTCAAGTGAGGAGGTTTGGGAGGCATGGAATGGTGTTGGTAGTTTGTCAAAAAGGTGGTCAAGAGAATCCTAAATGAGAAGGGTGTCCTTTTCTAGGTGTTGGTGAATGACAACCTTAAGAGTGTAACAACTCTCAGTATCATGCCCAGGTGTGTGATGATACAAGCAGATTTGAGTGTTGTCAAACTAAGATGGTTTTGATCTGTGAGGTCATTATGGCTTAATGGGTGGGAGAATGATGCTAGAAGACTACAATAATTGGTGTAATAGTGAAGCATAGGAACCCACTAATGAGTTTGCACTCATTGTTGTAGTAGGGGTTGACAACTTTTGTTTAGGAGTTGTAGGAGGAGTTTTTTATACCACCTTTTTGGTTGGTGGTGTGGCCACACGCGTAGATGGAACTTTCTTGATGAGAGGTGTCAAATTTATTGGAGGAAATATGTTTTTGATGGGTAGAGGGAGTAATGGAGGTATTTTGTTTTTATGAGGTGTTGGAATAGGGAGCACTCTTATTAAAGTGGAAGGATGTGGACCCAAGATAGAGGGCAATGGTGAAGGTGGGGGAGGAGTAGACCGACGTGGTTTAGCATCCTCCTTTAGTATGGTGCAAGGACCACTACTGTATGGGGCAAGGTTTGAATCTAACTTCACTTATGGGTGAGTCAGGTTTGATACAGGTCAAATACTGAGAGATTTAATCTATTTCAGCATGGTGGATGCCTATGAGGGTTTAGATTCAGATGTGGAAGGCTGAGATTCTAATGATTTAGAAGTGGAAACCTGATCCTCCTTAGAGAATTTGGGGTAAATCATCATAGAAAGGTTGGTAGTATAAGGTGAAGTGGGATGTGTAGGATAAGGATCCCTAAGTCACTCCCATAACACCTCATACTCTAGGTTCCTAGAATGGACAAATCCTAAGTTTTCTGCCAATTAAGAGAAGGGTTTAGATGATGTCGTGTGAGGCCTTATAGTCATTCCTTTAGAGGATTTTGGTGACTGTGAGATAAAAAATGTGTTGGATGTAGTGATCTTAGGCCAAAGGTGAGAGAGAATCATCATCGGATCTTCCTTGGTAGAAGTGGGTGAGGTGGCGAGTTCTTCTCTCAACGGAGAAGGGATTGGAGAATTTGGCTCTTCAAGCGAATAGAGTGCAAGGATGATCATGCCTTTCACATGTGGTCTAAGAGCATGGAAAGTATGATCCTCCATTGGTAATAAGAAGGATAAGGCAAGGACACCGGTGTTAGTACCATCAAAGCATCCTCCAATATGGGAGAGGTCAAAGTAGACTCTCTTACGTGTGAAAGCGGGGTGGATGGAGGACTATCTTCCATCAGTGGAGGAAAAATAGGAGAGGAAGGCTCCTCTAAAGGGTAAAGCAGAGGGATGATGGCCACTTTTACAAGAGGGCATGGGGTATGAATGGTAAATTCTTCTAATGGTATAAAAAGAGGGAAGGTGGGGGCAAGAGGAATAGGTAATATGGGATCCTCATGAGGTAGAAGAATGGGTAGAGGAGGTGATTGATGTCATGGGGGTGATACAGGTGAAATAGATTCATCCACGCAAGGAAGAGGGCAAGGCAAAGGGAGATCTTCATTACGTGGGGGTGGTATGGGTAAAATAGGCTCTTCTACCCATGGTGGAGAAATGAGTTGACCAACCTCTTCAGATTGTGGGAGAGGTTGGATAGGAATGAAAGGAAAGAATATGTTGACTGTGCGTATGTTGTGTTCTTGAGGGTCATCGACCATGGTCTGAACATTTTTCTGACTTGGGGGATGGTTAGGAAATAGTTTCCTAAAGACATCCATGTTTTGGTTGGCAAACACATTAGGGTTATCCAAAATAAGGTCCCCTTTGTCTAACATGTCTTGAACAATGGATTTTAGGGTTTTGCAATTATCTAGTGTCATGACCCTTGACATGATGATAGTTACAAAAGTCAGTTTCTTTATACCATGCAGGGATGGCTTGTGAGGGGTCAAATTGGATAGGTGGTCAGATTTGAAGGAGGTTTAGGACTCCCTGCTTCACTAATTTATCTAATATGGAAGCATATGATTCTCCTATTGGAGTGTATTGTCACTGTTCATACTGTTGTTAGAATTGTCTAGTGATGTTTTGTGAAGTGGAGGGCTCAGATTGGTTGGTTGTGGTAGAAGATGGTGACCTAAGGACCATAGCATTCACTGATCCCTTGCACTTGGGGTGGGAAGAAGAAGGTTTGGAAGAAGAAGGGTCATTGGGTTTTGCATTGGTATTTTTTTTTATACAATTTGACCCTATTTTCTTCGATTATGCAGAGTTCAAGCTTTTGGGCCATAGTGAAAGCTTCATCGAATGTGTAGAATGTTTGAACCCATAGAGTGAATGAGATGTGCTTGGCACATGCTCTTCAAAAGATCTCAATGAGCTCAGGTTGATGTAGTGAGATGAAGAGTTGGTTGATCAAACCTCTCCAATGGGCGATGAAGTTTACTATTGACTCATCCTCAAATTGTCTAGTGGAATAAAGATCTGTGATGGAGACCTTCTTGGTAATATTGATTGAGAAATGATTAAGGAATAGCTGAGTGAGTTGAATGAAGGTGAAGAGAGAATGATTGGTAATGGAGTTATACTAGTCAAGGGTGGTGCCAAAAAGTGACATAGGGAATGTGTGAAGCAATAATGCATCATCATGCCCTATGAGGTAGGAAGCGTGTCTAAATGCTCATAGATGTTATTATGGATCCTCTTTACTCTAAAAGTGAGTAAACTTTAGGAGTTCCCATTGGCTAGGGTATGGCCAAATGGGAACTGAAGGGTGGATAGGTTCATTGTAGATTTATTTGTATGAAAGAACACTCCTCAAACCTGAAACAGATGTCTCAAGGTTAGACATCTTATCTATCAACATATTAATTAGATTGGTAGATGGATTGGCATGAGGGGCACCCCCTAAGTTATAGGGTACCTTAAAGGCATTAGAAGGGGCATATGATGTACTTGGTTGCATTTGTGTAGGTGCAACATACTGATAGTTCATCATCGGGGCCGATGTTGAGGCCAAGGGGGTTTGTGCCACAAAGTTAGAGGGCACAACTTGACTAGATGCCACCAAGGTTGGTTGAATGGAAATGACACTAGTTAAAGGATAAGTGGTCACTCTCTTGTTTATAGGTGCAAGAGTGGATGGGATAGAGAAAATCAAGTTTTGAAAAGGTATCGAACTTGGTTGAATTTTTTGCATTTGAGGGGGTACAGAAACCCTGATGGAGGTAGGGCAAGAAAGGATAGAAGGGGAGGCCAAATCTTGAACATTGGCCATGGTTGGGTTACTGGTCGAGGTAGTGGCCTAAGTGACCATAGGTTGGGTAGTGGATACTATTGATATCATTACCGCTTCAACCAAAGATGATGGCATCCCATAAATAGGGTTACCCAAAGGATCTCATGTTTGGCTTTTAGCGAGATAATGTTGGAGAGCCTTGATGTTGTGGTCAAGGATTCTCTCAAAATCTTGATCCCCTTCAGGAACAATAGGAGGTTGATCGGGGGTAGGTTGGATAGGAGTATGCTTGGTGTTTGAAGTATACTCCATTAGATGACTTGGCATGAAGGGCGAAGGTGGGAGTGGCTATTGACTCATGTGGTCAACAAGGAATTTAGCTTGACTGCGTGTTAGGACCATCCAAGGTGAAAGGGGTTCAAGTTCCAAAAACATTGTTTTAGTTTCAAAAAACCAAAATTTGTGTTAAACAACAATAAATTTGGGTTTTAAGCTTGATGTTTGGATTTTTTTTAATTTATTTATTGATAGTGACCGATGTCAGTTGTTTAACCAATATCAGTTAGAAAATGTTGTTGATGTCAGTCAGTGAACTAATGTCGGTTAAGGTTTGGTTGTTGACATTGGTGGAAAAATTGATGTCAGTTTTTATGTAATTCCAAAAACATAGAAGATTGATAGTTTTTGGAAGAAGAAGATATTCTGAGTTGTTTTGGACTTCAGAATGGTATGACCTTACCATCTCAAACACTCAGATAAAAATAGTAGAATAGATGATTAGGAAATCAACCTATAAAATGTTAGATTCCTAGGAATGAGTTTTAAATTTGTGGTGGCTTATGCCTTAAGATAATGTGTTGGGAGTTGGGCTTGTAGAATAGTTCCTAGAGAGGAAGTTTATGGCTAGTTTCAAGTTGTGTTATGGTGCTCAAAGATATTTGTGTTAGGGTTAGTACGTGGCTTGGTGTTGGGGCTTGCTCTCCTCACTTCATGAACCCAGAGCTGAGCTAGGCTACTTAGCCAGAATATACCTTCTCTATAGTTTATACTCTACTAGAGAACAGAGTGGGTCCTCCTCTTGGTGGTGAAATCCAAGTAGGATCGTTGGGTGGGGTAAGGTATCCACTAGGTGATGAAATATTGGATGGGCCTTGTCTCAAGTAAGTTTATGCATTTGATTTGAAGTGATTGTGGTTTGGTTGTGTCACATTCGAGCACTATGATTCATTCATAATGCTTTAATTACTAAGTGGGCTAAGTGTGCATCCAAGCAATAATGAAATGCAGTAGTTTTTAACCCAAATTGAAATATGTTATTCAAATGCAAACAAATGGAGAAGAGGTAAAGAGTATGATTTTTTCACTACTCTATGATGCATGAAAGAAGTAACAAGAATAAAAAGAGATGTTATTTTTAACCTCTGCTAATGATTTCCTTTCAAAACAAAAAGATAGAAGAGGTAAAAAAAAGGAGAAAGAATTAATTAACTTTATGTAAAAAAAATATAAAGTAAAAGAAGCTAAGTTTTTTATTTCTCAAGAAATAAAGGCAAAGAAGAGGGGATGCAAGAAGTGAATATTTTTCTAATGCATCTACATGAAAATTTTATTTTTAAAAGAAGAAGAATGAACCCAAGGAAAACTCCAAGGGTCCCACCAGGCGTGCCAGAATGCTTCTCTAGATTTTCACTAATTACATTCAACTGAGATAGAAACTAAGGTTAAGAGGTTATGGGTTTGATGTTACCTAGATTTAGTGCACACCATATCCAAGCCTTGTGGGAGTTCCTCTTTGGCTATGGAGGAAAAACCTACAATAAGAATGAAACTTAAACAAGAAAGATGTTAGAAGAGGCTATGGTGGACTGCCAAGCTATGCGCTTGGTCTCAAAAGCTTGAAGCTCCTTAAGGGATGACAGTCCACTGTTTAAAGATAAAAGTATTGTAAAGGAAGAAATGATAAATTACTAAAGAAATATAAAAGTAGATGGTGTGTACCTATTCCTTACAGTCTATGTATCTCAGAATGTTATAGAAGGCTAGTTGAAGGTTCTGTCTGGTCTAGATGGGTTGTTTGGATGGATTTTTGGTTTGCTAGTTTAAAACACAGTCATCGACATCAGTGGGTCTATTGAGGTCAGTCAGGTAAATAGTACCGATGATAGTTGGGTTGCTGATGTCGGTCTAGCTGAAGGTGTCGATGTCAGTTGGTTTGCTGATGTTAGTTTGAGTTGTAGATGCTGACATCAATTGGTCTGGCAACATCGATTGGTCTACTGTTGGATAGATTTTAGAGTATTTCTAGGATAGACAGAGGGGTTTCTAGAAGTTTAGAGGTTGGTGCAGGGTTGCGGGAAGGTGAATGAGGTCTGAGGAAGGGTATAGGTAGAGGATTGGTGTGAAAAGGGGGTGAGAACAAGGGGAAGGCCTTTTAGCCCCTCCATGGAAGAAGTCGGGCCTCTCGATAGTATTTAGAAATATCAATGAAAACTAATTGACAATATATTCTAAAATACTAAAATGAAAACTAGAGTACTTAGCTTTATAAGGTGAAGAACTAAAGGTGTCAAAATAGTGATTCCCATTGTGGCTGATGTGACTAGTGTTGTGAGCCAATGAAGCGAACATGAATTTCTTAAATTTAGTAGCTCGAGGTCCTCATAGAATCTTTCAATCTAGTCTCTGGAATGATTTGTGTAGAGTTTTGGTAGCTAGGAGAACATTAGTCGAGTTTTGGTGCTTGAAATCTCAGAGTGTGCATGCCAATGTGCAAAAAGGTAGCCTTAGCTCAATGTTAGAACTTGGCTTATGTAATCGACGTCGGTGATCCCATCAGCGTTGGCGTAGAACTGCCGATGTCGATCATGGGTTGACTGATGTCAGTGGAGAGAGAATAGGTAAAAGGGCTATTTTTAGCTCTTTGATTATTTATCCACTCACCAAGTGCCTTTTCTATTGGAGAATGGTCAAAACAAGGGCTTATGAGGCATGGGAGTTGGTTAGGGAGTTAAGATGGGGTGAGAATAGGTCATGGGTAGTTAGAATTTGGAGGACCTAGTCTCAGGCTGACTCATAGGCTAAGAAATAGTCTTAGAGTGAGGGGTCTAGGTGAGGTGTCCAAAGTGAGGTAATTGATTTAAAATAAGTAGTTTTTAAACTAATAAGGTGTGCAAGTGTGGGTTAGGAGTGTTAACATTTAGAAGGGGACCAAGGGGGGTTGACATGATATTGGTGTCTACAAAAAGATAAAACATTGAGATCTTCAGGTGAAAACCTCTTTGAAGCCTTCATTGGTGAGGGAAATAGTAAATATAAAGACAAACCTTTGAGTGAAAACCTATTTTAGGCATTCTTAGATGGGTAAGTTTGCTCACCTCCACAAAAATGTAGTGTCCACCAAGTCTAATATTTATGACCAGTTCTAGTATTACTTTTGAATAACATAAATCCTTTAAGCATATTACTCTTGAATTTATTGTGATTAATGTAAATTAGACATTAAAAATAAATGACAAACTCAGATTCCTCTCAGTATGATGATATTTTGGACTCACAACCAATGGTTGAAAAGGAGGATTAGTATCAAACATTGCTTACTATTCTAGAAGACAAATCCACACTCCATATATAGAATAATACTAAGGTAAGCATTGGAACCTATGAATATCCTAAGATTGTGTATCTAGGATCATAATGTATACAAATAATGTTTTAAAATTTTTATCAAATACTAACACTTTACATCTTCTATAAACTTGTTGATACTCAATCTCTCTAAGTGCATGCACTAAGGGGTGCATTGAGAAAGGGGTGGGTAGACCATTGGTGCTTTATAATATTGTTGTCCCTTATTTCCACTTATTACCAATATATCTATATCCTAAAACCTTTCCCCTAAGCTATTACTCCTTATTTTCATACTCCTCTAGTCTTTTCCCAATTTCTATCCTTCTTTTTCTCACCTTTTGCCCCTTTTTATAGTCACCTATATGCAATCAACTAGGTAAACCTTGTATAGTTTTGTAATGTATTAGGTTGATTGGGTTGACCCTATACATTTTTGGGTAAAATTCATTTAGGGTCTAGGTCAGATCTTGGTTGACCTAGCCTATGACCTAGTGAATTCTTCTTTGAAACTATGCTAGGTCGACTAGGTCGACCTTGTTGGCTAAATTTTTTAGGTCTTAGGGTTAAATTTGGCTATATATACAAGATAATTTTTCCATTATTTCACAATCAATCAATAATTATCATTTGATTGTGTTTCTTTACAATATGCTCTTTTACCATTCTACATGAGGAGTCTTAGCTTAGGGTTTCTACTTGGATAATCTAGTCTTTTGGATAAGTCTTGGATGCTTTGGCTTTTCTTAGTGATCCTTAAAAAAAAAAATAACCTCTTGAGAAGCCCCTTTGGCCAATAGAGAGATTGAGTCTTGATAGGTTCATAATTTAGGTAAGTATTCTCTAACTTTTCTCCTCTCTTTAGTATATAGAAGTAACATAAGTATTGGCTTCAAATAACATTACTCTTCTTGTGTCATGGATTAGGTTCTTGATCATACATACCTTAAAATGATATTATCCTATACATGTTTACTTTTATTGTATCTAACCCTCATATTGTCCCATAAGCTTTGGTGAGCACTAGATTAGATTTTATTTACTTGTTATTAGTTTAGTGAAATATCAAAACATAGGACTCCCTTAGGGTTATTGAATGATTATACCATAATGGAGGCTTTGGAACCCTCCCTAGAATAGTGTATTGTGGTAAGACATACCCTAATCGGGTCTAATGGATCCCTATATTGGTCATGTTCCTGGTTATCTAATGTGTCCCCAATCTAAAGTGTATGGTATGATCTATCTTTTTCAAGTTAAGATTGATTTATAAACATGATGCATTTTTGATTTCATACAGATACCTCACTAATGAAGAGAATGATGATATTAACACTAATATAAGGGATTTTATTGATATATTCATATGGTATTACTTAGACATATCAATATTATACCCTAGCTTGGTTGTGCATCGACTTGTAGTACATCTAGATGTTAAGTTGGTCAATCAAAAATGATGGAATATATACCCACACATTTCCATATTAGTGAAACATGAGTTAGAGAAATTATTAGGAGTTAGATTCAGAAGACCAATAGACTAATTTGAATGGATATAAAATATAGTCCCAATTAGTAAAAAGCCATAAGGCATACATGTTTTTATAAATTTTAGAGACATCAACAAAGTGTGTCCTAAGGATGATTTCCCTCTACTAAGTATTGACATGATTGTTGACTCAACTATGGGGTATGATATGTTGTCTCTCATGAATGAATTCTCTAGTAAAACCAAATCAATATAGCCTTAGAGGACCAACACAAGATTGTGTTCACCACACCATGGGGAACATTCTATTACCAAGTCATGTTTTTTTCTTGAATAATGATGGTACCACTTATCAATGTTCCATGAATATCATCTTTCATGACATGATGCATGATATAAATGATGATTATGTTGATAGAAAAATCAAGAACTTGTGCCAGACATCTTGACATTTTATAAAGAATCTTTGAGAAAATTTGTGAATACAAGGTTCATCTCAATCCTAAGAAGTGCATCTTTCGTGTCACTCCAATAAAGTATCTAGGATTAATTGTATCATATAGAGGGAATTAATTGGATCTTGATAAGGTCAAGTGCATCATGGAAATTCCTCTACTTTCCAATCTAAAATAACTCTATAGCCTATAGGGTAAAATCCTATCTATTGATGGGTTCATATCACAACTAGTATAAAACTAAAATCCTTTCACTCACCTCTTAAAGAAAGGTTACACATTTTAGTGGGATATTAAATTTCATTACATATTTTTGAAACTCAATACATACTTGGCTAAACCACTAGTATTGAGACCGCCAACACTTGGCTAGCCATTGCTTCTTTATATATAAAAAACAAAGTAAGTATTAGGGGCACTCTTGGTGAAATATGATGAACAAGGTAAAGAACATGTGGTATATTATCTGATATGATCACTTGTCACATATGAGCATAACTATTCACCTATTGATAAAGTTTTTTGGGCAATGCTGTTCACTTCTTAAAAGTTGTGGTACTACATCTTGAATAATAAAACTATTGTTACTACTAAGGTGGACCCTCTCAAGTATGTATTGTCTAAATCCACCCCTACAATATCATGACTAAATGGGTTATGCTACTGAGTTAATTTTATGTTTAGTACTATAATCATAAATCTATTAAGGGGAAAGTCATCGTAGATCAACTTGTTGAAGTTCCTATCATAGTGATTTAACAATCTTGAAAATATTAGTATATTATTCCTAATTTAGTTAAAGGGTCTAAATAGTAAAATAGATAAATAAATATGAAATAATTAAGATATTAATTTGTGTAAATTATATTTTAATTTAAACTTTTTAAAAAATAGTAATAAGGGGAAGAAAACAAGACTTAGTTAGAAACTGAATGATCCAATGGAGATAGAGGTTAGAATTCACTATACAAGACTAGGACATTGTCATAAATAGAGATCTAAAATTCATTTTGTGATTGGATAGGAGTGATAGAACTAAAAAGAGTGGAACCAGTGATGTACTCTACCTCTACTACTATTGTATTGAGGATCTAAGATTTTTGGGTTTTGTTCACTATGTTGGTGTGACCCTGTATGAAAAATTTTGGTAGCTAGAAGTCTATAAAGCTCCCTATAGAGTATATTCTTAATTCAAACCCTATAAATCATTATGATTTTACCAATTTTGATCAAGAGGAGAGTTTAGTGTGTGTAAGATTCACTAGACGTGGATCCACACCCCTTGTGTGGGCATGTTGCCTACATACCAATACTGTAAAGAGGGATCAAACCATGTGTAGTTATCCCACTTGATGTACTTTATGCATATGATTGTATGAATATGAAAAATACTAAATTGAATGTGATTGAGGTGGAAAGGGACTAGTGTAAGGATTTTAATAGGCCTATAAGTTTGTTGGGTGATTATATGTAGAGAATAGGGAAGATTACTTGAGTAGTCTTACTTATATTCTTGCTTGTATTCTTAATTTCTTAATGATAATTACAAACCCTTTCCAAATGATCTTTGAATGGGATTATATAGGGATATATTGTTTGTGGGTTGAATGTACTCACATTAGGATGATAAGGAGAAGGATGGGGAATCAGAATAAATTAACTGTTGGGGTTAGAAATGGACTTGGATAATAACACTAAAAATGGATAAGAGTGGCATCAGTTTAATAGTCTTAGTGTGGAACTATTATCTTGAGTAGAATAAGACCTACGAGGATGGATCTATCATGGAAAAAGGGGTTTAGCTTAGTTGGGATCAAGTCTAAAAGGATAAGTATGACTAGGAATCAGTGAAAATATGCCTATGAGGGTCATGATAACAAGTAAAAGGGACTTATGGGTAGGGTATCATTAGCCACACTCAATTTACCAATTTTCACTTTTATATGATTATATTCCCCCCATTTATTCTAGTGATACATTGAAGTGAAATAATAGGACAAAGGAAAAATAGAAAGTGTACCTGAAATTACCTGTAAGGGTGAAGCTCATGAAATTGTGTGATGATGGGTGTGCATAAAAAAAACATGTTGTGAAGTATGAAACTACATAGGAAAAAAATATTAGATCAATTATTACTAGATACACTATATCCAAAATAAGAATGTACAAATCCAGGTAAGAGAGAAAGAGGAAGAGAAAGGAATGAATACACCTCACTAGGTACACGGACCAATACAAAACCTGTTGTGATGTTGAGTGATGTTGAGTAATGTTGTACCAAGAGTAATATTAGGAATGAAGCTAAGTGCTCAATTTCATAGAAGTGGCTTAATAATGTAAAGGCTGACCCTTTGGCTTCATTGTCATCCACTAAGTGAAGCTCGATGATCATGAATGTGTTGATAAATATTTGGACTATGTGTCCAATCCCTCTTAATAGGTGGCTCAAGAATACAAAGGATAGCTGGTCCATTAGATCCATCATTGCTCCATGAAGGGAAGCTATGAATTGATACCAGTATGAAATGTATGTCATATTATATAGATCTTAAAGCCCATGAATGTACTATAATATAATAATGTTGGCATCGATAGCCAAATGTATGTTAGAAACTAGGCCACTCTTATCCACTCTGAAAGATGGAGATTAGGCTTGTATGAAAACCACTCCAAACTGGTGCACTAGGCTTGTATGAAAGCCACTCAAGATCTAGGGAATGTAGAAGTTAAGTTTGTATGAAATCCATCCCATAATAATTCCAACCACCTATAGATATAATAAGGCATGCAACTATTGAGAATGTCTGGGTAATGTTAAACTTGGAAAGGAAAAGAAAATAAATGTGCTATGCACATTGCCTTCAACCATTGATGTTTAGAACATGGATTTTGATCAGGAAGTTATATCAATTTCTATGTTTAAAACTATTGATTTTAAACTATTTTATCCATGTAATACTATAGCGAAACCTACTTTTCTACATATGTCTAGAAAGTCTAGTTTTTATACTATTTGGATAAGAGCATCGAAAGTGGAAACTAGTGGCACTAGAACTATAGTCCAAGTTGGGTGCTATTGTCTTAAGAAAAATCTAGTAACTATTATAATATTCTCACTATCTGCCTAGTCTATTTTAACTAGTTTGATGTCTAGTTGTTGTTCTAGGTGTACTGAATGCTACATTTTTGATTATTTAGAGCTCTGATCTCTATGACAAAACCTCTATTTGTTTCCCCCTATTTTGAGGATAGGAATGAAGACCATATAATGACTACCCCCAAAATAAAGAGCCCTACAAGTGTGTTATGATGCAAAGATACATGATATAACAATGATAATTGACAAGATATCTCAAGATATAACATGATTTGAATGAGATATTGTTAGATCAACAAGGGTATGATTGGATGGATACAACAATTTATTGACATGTGCATTGTATTAAAATTAAATTGAAAGTTTTTTTAGTTTTTAGTTGTCATGGAGGAATGGAGTATGATGTCTATCATGGAATCCAAGAAATAAAAATAAATGCATGATGTGGATCATGGCATTTTAAACAATGAGAACCAATCAAGAAAAAAATCACACAAGGCAAGAATCAAGAAGGTTACAAGGGTGTTGAAGGGGCCAAGAAAATAATAGACATGGGTACATCTCACTCAAACTGGAAGGCAGGAATACAAGGGATATTCGAATGACACATACACATATGATTAAAACAAGGAATGTTGGAATGAAAGCCACAATCATATAGAAGAGTATAGGAAAAGGGCATTGGAAAATTTATAAAGGCACACACTATACATAGAAGCAAAGGATATTGGAAAATTTACTAAGGCACACACAATACATAAAAGCAAAGGACATTGGAAAATGTCTTAAAGAACATACTAGACACAAAATATGAATTGAGAAATGCAATCATATCTAGCTATGCAAAGAAAGAAAGGAAAGCATGTAATAACTAGAAAATAAAATCACATATAACTAATAAAAATGAGAGGGAAAGTATGCAAGACATGCTATTACAAGACTAGGTATATGCTAAAAAATATGCAAGTGCTATATATTAGTGAGTGTTGATAGAGTAATCTGTGTAAGCTAGTAAGTAATGTCTATCAACATGATAACTAGAGTGTGTGGTGTAGGAATGACATAACTTATATGGTGTAGTCATTTAGAATATTCCCCTAGTGGGTATGTATATCAATGTATGTCTTGAATGTAAAAGTAGGATGTCCCCTTAATGGGTAGAGTGAAGAAGTCAAAGAGTTGGATGTCATTTCACACATTCAAAGAAGATCAAGTGAAGCATGGTAATGTAGATAAATCAACAAATAATAGCATAAAACAACAAATGTAAGTTTAATATAATAGTAGAAATGTAAAGCATGGATAATTCATATAATAAAAATATTTTTGGTGTTTTTGAGTTATTTTCATGTTTTTGTATTTTGAAATATTTGAATGGTTCTGTATTTTGAAATATTTGAATGTTTTTGAATTTTTGATATATTTGAATGTTTTTGGTATTTTAGATATGTTATAAACTATGTAAAATTAATCACATGAAGACTATATACAATAATTAAAAAGGAATATGTACAAGTTATCTAGGAAGGGATGATACTAATCGGGGAGTCTCATGGGAGACTCCTTATCATGATGTCTTGTATCAAGGAGAGGAATCATGTGTGATCATGAAACACAATGGAAATGTTGAGACTATGGCTTTTAAAGTTATATATGTTGTAGATGCTCTAAAATATCTAAATTAGAAATCAAGTGTGGGGTCTACCTGTAACTCTAAGAAGTGGATGCAACTATAGGGATCTTAGGGACCCATCTGGTAGTAGGAGAAAAAATCTAAACATGTGCTCTATGTATAAATGCATGAGATCTCAATTACACTTCCTTGGGTGTGAACGCTATAACTGGAAGCTATCTAGAATGATAAAGTTATGGAGGTATATGAAATCTCTATGTTGGTAATGTATGCCTTAACTATGTTTGAATTAAAACTAGGGGAGGAACTATAACTGGTGGAAAAATTGAAACTAGTGGCAAAACTAAAATTGGTGACTAAAAAGTAGAAGATGGATCTAAAATGAGGAGTGGTAACTCATATGGAACTTTTCCAATAATAAAAACCTAATTATCATCAATAAATTTCATACATTTATGAACTATAGAAGGTACTACTCAAAGTTTCTAGATCTATGGTCGACCAAGTAACATATCAAAAACTCCAGCACTGAGAAATATAGTGAATGGTGTGGCCATGTGTGTTGGACCAACCTATAAAGGAAGTATGATTTCAACCAATGAACTCTTTATGTGCCCACTTAATCCATTGATAACTATGTCCATCAAGGTAATATACTAATTTAAAAATCCCAAATGCTACAATAATGTTATACTGCACATGTTCACACTAGATCCATTGTCTATGAGAACACTTTGAATAGGATGATTATGAATGCAAGATTTAATAAAGAGTGCATGATAATCTGAATCATCCTTGATGATCTCCTACTCTAAGAAGAAGATGGAAGGTCTAGCTAGAACTCTACAATTATATACACCAATCATGTTTCTTAAAGGATGTGTCTCAACTAAAGGTACCCTATATGTATCTGGTGGTAGATGTGCATTATATGCATGGTGAACCCCTGATGTGCCCCCTATCTCTTGTTTATAATGCCATGGAAAAAAATCTGAAAATATTTTCAAAGCTTTATCCTATGTTTTCTTTGCCTGAGGAGGCTCAACTGAAGTGCTAAGATCAATATGATTTCCATCTGTCAAATCCTATATCTTGTGTCTCAAACTAATACATCTATTTTTTGTATGGCCTAGTGATCTATGAAACTTGAAAAATTCATGATAATCATATCCCCATGGAAGAGGATTTATTGGGTCCACTTCCTAAATATGAGGGAGAGATATGATGTTACATTCTAAAAGCTAATGTAAACCTCTGGCTAGAGAAATTGGTAGATTGGTGAAATTGGATCGGTAGTCTAATGTGGTGGAGAATGAGCATCAGTGTGTACATCATTATTTTTATTTTCATACTACTCATTATTGGAGTTATCTTTATTGAAATTAGTGTAATCTAGATGTGTAGAATCTATAATAAGAACTTGAGTTGGTTGTCTATCCATGGTATATGGTCAAGTTGCTAGCATCTAGGTGAATTCAAGAGGATTGCCACTAAGTCTTATACTTCATCTTGAAAGAAGAGATGAAAGAAACTTAGGTGACATAAGGAAAACAACTTGCATAATAGTAGAAAAGATTAAATAGATATAATCTAAACAAATAACTAGAATATGCATAAAAAAGATACACATTTCTAATACATGTAAGGTGATACCTCAAGAAGCAAATAAGAACTAGTACATACAACTAGGGTTTGAAAGATAATTATTTGAATAATTTACTATCAAAATTTGAAATTGAAAGTGAATTTATGAGTTATGTATGAAAGTAAAAAATAAGAATTTTACTAGAAAATTTGTGTTTTAACAAGACCTAGTAGATGTAACTAGGGTTTTGAAAAATAAATGTTTTTGAAAATTACTATTGAATTTTAAAATTTGAATGGATTTTTTGATTTAAATATGTTAGTAAAAAATCAAAAAATTATTAGAAAATACTGGGACCTAGTATGGGCAACTAGGGTTTGAAAGAAAAGTATATTAAAATTAATATGAAATTTTAAAATTTAATGCTAATATCTAATTTTATTATGCAGGTAAAAAATAAAAAAAATATAGGAAAAATCAAGAGAAAATTTACCCTAGGGTTTCTAGAGTTTTTATGCACAAACAAAGTAAGTTAGGTTCACCAAATGACTTAACAATTTTGGGAATATTAGTGTCTTATTCCTAATTTAGTTAAAGGGTCTGAGTAGTAAAATCAATAAATAAATATGAAATAATTAATCTACCGATTTGTGTAAATTATATTGTAATTCAAAATTTTCTTAAAATAGTAATAAGGGGAAGAAAATAAGACTTAGCTAGAAACTAATTGATCCGACTAAGACAGAGGCTGGAATTCACTATGCAAGACTGGGACACTATCACAAACTAAGATCTAAACTTCATTTTGTGATTGGTTAAGAGGACCAAAACTAGATAGGAGTGGAACCGATAATATATTCAACATTTTCCACTATTATCCTAAAGATCTAATATTTTTGGGTTTTGTTCGCTATGTTAGTGTAACCTTGTCTATAAGGTTTTGATAGTTGAAAGTTTGTAGAGCTCCCTAAAGAGTATATTCTTTATTCAAACCCTATAATCCATTATTATTTTACTAATTTTGAGTAATAGGGGGAGTTAGTGTGTTTAATATTCATTGGACATGGATCCACACCCCTTGTGTGGGCACATTACCTACATATTAATACTTTGAAGAGGGATCAAGCCATATGTAGTTTTCCCACTTGATGTGCTTTGTGAAATTGAGTGTATGAATATGAAAAATGCTAAATTAAATGTGCTTGAGGTGGATAGGGATTGGTTTAAGGATTTGAACAAGTATGTAAGTGTGTTCGTTGGCTGTATGAAGAGAATAGGGAAGATTGCCTAAGTAGTCTTGCTTGCATTCTTACTTGCTTAGTGATAATTGCCATACCTTTCCAAATGATCTTTAAGTGTATGGGTTAAATGTATTCATGCTAAGATGACAAGGAGAAATATGGGGAAATAGAATAAATTAACCATTGGGATCATAAATGGACTTGGACAATAGTGCCAAAAGTGGACATAAGTGGCACCGACATAGTCCTAGTGTGGAGCTATTGTCTTGAATAGATGGGACCTAGGGGATGGATCTATCATGGAAAAATGGGTTTGGCTCAACTAATATCAAGTTTTAAACGATATGGATGACTATGAATTAGTGAAAAAATGCTTATGAGGGTCATGATAGAAAGAAAGAGGGACATATGGGTTGGGTGTCATTATCCATGCTCAAGATACTCAGCGACTCATAATTATTTTTTTAGATGACTCTATTATGATAGTATAGGAAGTGGTTCATGAACTTGAACACTAGAAATTATATTTTGAGGGCTCATTCACTTTATATAGATTAGAGCCAAAATTTAACTGGTTACACCATAAGGGGACATCATCCCCAAAGCATTCTATATCAGCTTTAACTACACAAACAACATGGTTTAGTATGAATCCCTTATTTTCAAAATTTATCTTGAAATGAAATGGGATATCCAATAGTTAATTGCTTATGGGGACTCTAAGTTAATTGTTAATCATACTACAAACCAATATTAGACTAAAATGAGAAGATTTTACCCTACAAGCATATTTTAGATAATATCAAGTCATATTTTAGGTCACTATTATATGCAATTGGAAATACATCATGTGTATAAATAAATCTTGGATTGGATGGGATGGATTGCACCTAAACTTACAATTAGGGAGCATACAATTGTTAAGTAGGAGCATGACCAATATGAGGATCTACTAGACTTGATTAGGTGATGATTTATCACAAAAGATAGTGTGAAATAGGGTTCTAGAGCCTAAAATATAACAAAATCACATAATAACCCTAAAAGAGTTCTATGATGTAAGATTTCACTAATCTAATAACAAGAAAAGTAATTCTAGTCTAGTGCACACTAAAGCTAGTGGCACAAAGTGGGGGTTAGAAACAAAACAAATAAACAACTAAACTAAACATGTATAGAAGACATATACTCATGTTAATTTATATGGAATCCTAATACATGGAAGAGAAGAATACATATGCTCTATCTATTTACTCATATAAAGGAGAAATAAAGTTAGGAATAATCACCTTTTAATATGAACCTACTGAGCCTCAATCTCCCCCTTGGCCAAGCTGCTTCATAAGAGATTGTCATGGTATGTAAGGAAAACTAAGATAAATCAACTCTAGGATATACAACTTATACAAGCATCCAAAAGACTTATCCACAAGATGAGATCATAGATCCAAAGAAATTATTGAACCCTAAATATTTATTCCTCAAGTATAATGGTCAAGAGGCAAATGTTCATTTGCACTTCTTCACTTAATTGTTTGCTCTTATCAAATGGTGGTAAATGACCTTATATTTATAGTGGTAACTTGAACTAAAGTTTTTTGGTAACATCAGCTATGCTAGGTTGACCTAGTTGACCTAACATGTTTTTGGGTGAAATCTTTAGGTATGTGCAAGGTTAGTCAAAAGGCCAACAATCCAAAAGAGAGAAAAAGTCTTGACATTATACTAGGTTGACCTAGTTGACCTAACACAACTGATAGGTCAAAAGGGTGCTAAGGTAGGACTAATAAGAATAAGCTTTAGTTTAATGGTTTCAAGAGGCTAGAGTGTGGGTAGTAATAAGCAAAAGAACAAAAATCTTATGAAACACTGATGGTCTACCCACCCCTTTCTTGGTGTAGCCCTTAAGGCATATACTCAGATAAATTGAGACTCGATAGGTTCTTGCAAGATATAAAGTGTTATTAATCTTTAAAAGTTAAAAATATTATGTGTATACATAAGCCCTAGTTGAAGCTTATCACGTGTCATGTAAGTGCAACATGGGATGGTGCTTTGAAAGAAAACATGATAACACACAATTTTGATGCTAAGTATGTTGCAATAAGTAGAAAATAAGATAAATGAAAGAAATATATTGATAAATGCATACATTTAAATTACCTTAGTGCTATATATAAATAAGTAGAATGTAAGAAAATGAAGGTATCCAATGTAGAGTACACTAGGTGACCCTGTAGAAGTTAGTGCAAAAAATAGATAAAAAACAAAAAATTTGGAAGATAGGCATGTGATAGTGGAGAATAATCTCTACATATTCATGATTCTAATGAATTTTATGGTCTAGAAAATGAATGAGCAGAAATAAAGATATAATCAAAATAAGGATTTTTCTTGAAAATAAATGAAAGAATTTGAAATTTGAAAAGTGTGTTTTAAATAGGGTAAAAGACAATTCATTATGAATTTTGAATTGTGAAAGAGAGAAAAGAGAGCTCTAAAACAAAAAAATGCTAGGATGGTGAGGGAATGATAAGTTCGATGAGGACACCTAGAGGTAGTAGCAGGTGCACTACAGGTATGCATATACATATTTTAAACCAATTTTTGAAATTTGTATTGAATTAAGTGAATTTTTGATAAAATTTGTTTTAATAATTTATATATGTCAAAATTGAAAAAAATTAGATTCTAACGGTAGAAAATAGGAAGATGAGAAATGGGTTGGAATGATTTAGGAAGAAAATGAAAAAAATGCACATTTTGGAAAAAATGTACTAGATCAACACATAAAACATACTAGATCAACTAGGTCGACCTAGTAGTTTGAAATAGGGTAAAATCCATATGGTTGACCCAGTAGGTATGGGTTAACCTAGTGTAATATGTAGGCTGAAAAGCTAAAAAGGAATGAGTAACTAATCCATAAGGGATAGAATGAAAACTCAAAACTAGGAAGGGGAATTAAGAGGGTTGACTTGGAATTTGAAGTCAACTATGATAAAAATAGGGAAGTTTTGGTCAAACTAGTTTGACTAGGGAACTAGAACAAGCATAAAAAAGCATGCAAAAAGCTAAAAGAGGGACAAAATGGTTCAAAATGACCAAAGGAGGGCAAGAGGGACCAAAAAAGATAGAAAGAGGATAAAATGAATAATGTAAAAGTAATTAAGCTTATTTTTAATTAAAATTATAAAAATAATATGTTTAAAGAATGTATTGTGATTATACATGACATGAAGGAACTAATAAATCATTTACTATTTTTTTGTGGAAAAGATGGTTGGGATTCTAGAGGTTTGTGGGTGTGTCTTGATTTCTAGATTTGTTAGAGAGATTTGAATGATGAAGAGTGAACTAGATTGGTAGCCATAAGTCTAAGAGGTATAGTTAAGATGTGTAAGATCCCCCTCATTTCTATAGACATCCAATTCCTAACACCATTTGTGTTGAAATTATCAATCTTACTTGAATTGCATTTAAATGCACATTTTAGGTCAAAATCCATAAAACACCATAAATGGTTTGAACTTGTCACTTATAAGTGCTAGTTTAGGTCAAAGTATCCCTAAATAGGGCAATGTATTTTATAGGCTAGTAAACTTTGATCAGATCATTTCAAGTCAAAATGACAATTTCACCATTTAGTGTTCTGGATCACTCTTTTCTTCTAATTCATTGGTGCACATCATGTACCTTTGTTATTTGGTGTTGGAAACATCCTAAATGGGAATACACCTGTAATGCATCTAATATCACCTTCCAGTTCCTCTCCAGTCAAATTACAATCTAGTAATATGACTTTCTAGACATTTTGATTAATTGTGCACCAATTTCTAAAGAATTGCACTAAACTTGATTAAACTTACTTAAGATAATTAATCCAATTTAAGAGATTAAGAATTCCATAGATATTTTTGAATATCTCATTATTGGAAATTGATTTTGAATATCTACATCACCTAATGACATCATCTATGGGATGGCATCCATCAAGCCATAAGTGCATAAAATATCGGTATTATGGGTCACCCATGCCTAGTTAATGCCTCCCATGCCTCTTTAATGATTATTTATCTTAAGGATGTTTATGAGTTTAATTCCAAATATTAGGATTATCTATGGCCACACATCTCAATCTTGAGATGGATGGTCATGGTTGATCCTAAACAATCTCAAAAATCTATAAATAGAGAGGCCATAGACATGAATTTTAAACTTGATTTATGTAAATTTATTGTACAAAATTATCTCCATAATCCTTTAAAATAAACCATTAAAATTAGTTACAAGCTTCATTGATAGGCTAGTTTAGTGATTTGGAATCATGAGCCTAGGTTCTATGGAGTGTTCGTGAGACATTGGAGGAGTTTACCACCTTTGTTGACAAAGACAAGGATGCTTGATCAAGGGAGAACATGCTTTTGAGCCACATGGCTATGGTGAATCCATTTAGGAAGGTAATATGATGTTGATTTATTTCATTTGTTTCTTGCTATCCTTTATAATTCTTATAGGAATAGATAGGATTAGTTAGTTAGTTGTTTATGCATTTTTCATGATTTATGGACTAATGTTTGTCTAACTTACTTTGTAATCCTCTTTACATATTGGTATGCCTAGTGGAACTAGATGCATCCCACACATGAAGAAGATCATCATGAAACTTTAAAATATTCATTTGGATCATTATAACTCTTGCAATTTTATTTTATAACTTTGTTTTGTCATTTTTCTTTGTCTCGGGTTTACATAGTAACCATCATCAATTAGTAAAACTGTCATCAGTTGGCATAGCCATCATCGATCATTATTAGTATAACTGATGTTGATTAGATAACCATAATTGGTTAGTAGGTGTAACCAACATTAGTTATATAACCAACATCGGTCACTATGTTTATCTTAAAAACACAAACCTGAGAGCTAAATAGGCCATTTTAAAATACCTGGTTTGGGGTCATACAGACTCCATTTTAGATGCTTTTTTTTTAAAAATCACGTGTTTTATCATAAATTTTTAAAATTTGACATTATTTTAGCTTCAATTTTCATATATTTCTTACAAAATTTGAAAAATCTATTTAAATTTTTTCTAATCTAACATATTTGCTTTTGGGGTGATGCCTTAAGGGTAGATAGGGAACCAACAGACTTGGAAATTGTTAAAATATGATATTAAGAAATCTTTGGAATGATTTTAAAATGAATTAAGAAACTTGTTTTGGTGCTTAATAATAAATTTTTATGCTTAAATGAATGTTTTCAAAATCCACAATCTTAAGACCAAGGGGTCAAATGAACACCATCAAATATTTTATTTGAGCTTAAAATTGAATTCACTTGTCATTTTTGTCTTCAATAGTTGTTTGATCTAATTTTATTTAGCAAAGAGAGGAGTTTTTCATGTATGCTCTTCCATTTTTAACCTTTAGGGAACCCTTAAAATCAAAAGTGCCATTCCTATTTCAAAAACACTAGTTTAAGGCCTAGAAATAATGTCATCTAAACCATCCCCAAAAACTTGTCAAAGTTTGGGTGACCTTTAAAATGACCCTAAAGTCTTTATTTTTATGTCTTTGATTTCATTGCATCTTGGCTTATGAGGGGGATGTTATTACCTCCCATTAATTCTTTAGGGAATCTTTGACCTGAGGTTTCATCTCTTGACATTGACTTCACTTACTCCTTCTAAGTTGCATATGGGATGTATCTACATTTGGACATCACACTACATTGAACAAACAGTAGGATGTAGTGATTGTAAAAAGGTCTAGACCTTTTTACAACTAGCCAATACCATAGTCACCTAGTTTTTGTGCTTGTCTTTTGCATCATTTGATATGAAAGTCCTTATGTGATTTATTCCCCTGTAATGATAAAAAAACCAATTAATTTTAGTCAACCCCATTTTGACATACCATTGCTAGGATTTGGACAATTATACTTAGTGTATTTTGGTCATTATTTTCTTGGTATGATTTGAGGCTAATTTTTTTTTCATAAGCCATGTCAAAATCATGTATTTGAGTTAAGAAAGGTAGCGTTATGCTGCCCAAATCATGTCAAATCTTTTTTGCCTTTGAGTCTTTGAAATATAACAATTGATAACATAATTTGAGCATGATTACATCATTAGGCTATTCAATTTTTTTCAAGAACTTATTTACCATTTTATTAAAAACCATTTGTTTCAAACCATGTCATGTATACCATTTGGCCCTTGTTTATGCATCATTATGCTATCTGCTCTTGTCTACCATGTTTGGTCCAATCTTAGTCTTCAAAATTGCATTTTCAATTAACCTTGTCAAGTTTGGATCCAAACATTGATTGATTAATATTTAGGCATTAATTAATGGGGTTGATACACATATATTTCTATTTTGGGCTGCATAACTTCAGTTAATTGATTACCCAAATTTGAAAACTATTGATGGTTTATTTGTTTAATGCTTATCCTCATCATTGTTTATGCCTTTATTTAGGAGAACACAACCTTTCTCAAAGAGCCTTTTGTATTATGACTTATGCCAAATAATGATGTTTATGTTTGATTCCATTTTCCAAGTTTATGTCAAAATTATTTCTAAACTTGTTAGATTAAATCAAATCACATCAGCCTTTATTTCAAGTCTAGATTTTGACACTGTTTGGCCAAAAGTCATAGCATATGCCTGTTTGTTTGAGCTTAGCTTTTGACTCCATGTTTGGATAAAATACCTAGTAACTCAAATTTTCCCTTTCTTATTTTATAACTTGTTTGGAAAACTTTGACCTAGACCTTTGACATGCTAGTTTTTATTCAGACACTTGACCTTTTATGTGTATGGCATTTGACATTTGATGTTAGACTATTTTATGCCAAGTCTTAGCACAAATAATTTTGGAGATATAGCTCCAATTTCATATCATATTGGAGATACAACTCCACCCCTTCGACCAAGTTAGACCAAGTTTGAACCATTTGTCTTTTAGACATCATTTTTTTAGAGTTTGTAAAACTCTAAGCCTTTTTGTTTCAGAGCTTTCATTTTTTATTTGGATATGTATAACTACACTTATGGTGGAGTCACTTAAAATCAAAATTATGATATAATGGCCACACAAAATCCCACTAGGAACCCCTAAGAGAAATATTTTCTAAAGAATTTTATTATTCTCCCTACAATGCTCCATATGGGGAACATAGTCAAAATCCACAAAATCCAAATGAAGACCTTGATTGGCATGAAGAGGCTTGTGAGGAGAAATATGAAGACCCAACTATAGATAATTTTTTTTGGGATATGGATCCATACCCTCTTTATAGTAATTAGTACATGAAACATAGTTAAGAACCAAGTTATGATCCAACTCGTGACTAAGATGCTTTGGCTTGTGCAAGCAATCAAGTTCCATGACATCTTTTTATTATCTGATCATCAATTACCCCTAACCCTCCTTTGGATTATACAAGCTATCAATATCTACAATATCCAAGGAATACCATTACCATTCCTAGACCTAGTCCTTTGGCTTGTGTGAGTAATCAAGCTCCACAATGCTCCTTTTTCATTCCGAGACCTAGTCCTTTAGCTTATGTGGGTAATCAAACTCTACACTAACCTATCATTAAAATTTTAGGACTTCATCCTTTGGATCATGAAATTAGTCATGTTCCCTAAGGCCCTACCATTATCCAACCACAAGTCATTCTTCATCCAATACTAATCTCATCCAAACCTCAACCCATCTAATCATTTGAAGACCAAACTATGTTCAAAACTAGTATTTTATAACTCATTAGAAACCAAAGCTAAGACAACCAACCAATATAAGATGTTTTTATTAAATCAACCATTTTTTATAAGTCAACTTATGATAAATTTCCTATTGATCCTATATCAGTTATCAAAGAGTCTCACTCTAATGAGCTAGTCTTTACTGAGTCACTTCTTAATGATTATAACTACCTTTAGGAAAATCATTACCTTGACCATGTGCCTATTTTTGAAGAGCCTCTTGTTAACAAGCCAATATCTGAGGAGTTGTCTCTTAACCTTTTTCCCATCTTAGAGGAGTCTCACTTTGACAAAATAGTTCTTGTGGAGCCCATTATGCCATCATAGGCTATTACTTGTCCAATACCAAATATTCAACAAGTCATCATTGTAATAGAGTACCCATATAATAAATAAGTAGAGTTAGAATTAGGTTCTATTTCTAGATCAACATCAAATTTAGCATCAGAGGTAGAATCAAAACCAATTTTGACCTTGAATTCAAAGTCCCTTGAGTTAGAATTAGATTCAGAAGAAGAATATGTTCATGACTATTACAACATTTGTTATACATGCCTTGTAGATGAATTTGAATACATTTGTGATCCTTCTATAGTTTTTAAGGATGAGTACTTTAGATTCAACACAAGTTATCCTAGTATCTTCTATGAGGATTGTCTAGCCTCTCCCCATTCCATTACTATTTCATAGGCCATTACCATCAACCAAAATAGCTATATCATTGAAATTTCATCTCCCAAAAGTGTCAATTAGGATCAATAGAATCATACTTTGTTGAAATACATCCATGATTACATAGCAATTAAAGAAGGGAAAAGAGTCCAAGACCACATTTATATAGCAGAAGAACACTCTCCTAGTGAAACTTTTTCAAAAGTACTAGAAGATAATCAAATCCAAAAGTTAACATTCCTTCATGAAACCTTCTTGGAGGTGCTACAAGACAATCAAGAAAACTTCATTGGTAAAAACCTCATTGAGGCACCAATATCTAAGTACAAAATTTCTTCACTGCTTAATGAAGACAAAATCAAAGGGCAATCAAAATAGCTTCTAATCTATAGCCTAATCAGATGGTAACTACTCTCAAGATCAAACAATAGAAAAATTTGGTGGTCCTATCAAGAGAACAAGTCTTTGGCCCCACCACAACCATATTTATGTTGAGTTTGACATCAACAACATCAAGTGTGATTGAAAGTCTTGATCTTCATTTGTTTCCCCACCATTATACATTCCATTATCATCTACCATTTCATTTCAAAATCAAGCCTACCATCCATTATTTATCCTTGTTTACCATCCATGGTGACATATCATTTTTAGGATACCAAGGGGACCAAGACCACATTCATTCAAAAGAAGAACAATCTCCTACTAAAACCTTTATGGAGGTGCTAGGGGACAAGCAAAGATCAAACTCAACATCTTTTAGTGACACTTTTTTAAAGGCACTAGAAGAAAATGAAATTCAAATGTTAACATCTCTTTGTGAAACCTTTTTAGAGGCACTATGGGATGATCAGAACAAATTCATTGGTGAAAACCTCATCGAGGCACCAATAGCTGAGCAAAAAAGTTATTAGTTGTTTACTAAATATAATATCAAAGATCAAATAAAAATAACTTCCAATCTACAACATAATTAGATGGTAGCTAATCTCAATATCAAGCAATAAAAAAATCTAGTGATATTATTGAGATAATCTTCAAAGGTCTTTGGCACCACCACAACCAAAATTATGTTGAATCTAGCATCATCAACATTATGTGTGACTGAAAGTCTCAATCTTCATTTGTTTCCCATTCATTATACATTCCATTATCACCCACCTATTTATTACCCACTTATCTCATTTATCCTACCATTATTTACCATCACTGGTAGCACTTTACTTTATTGAGGTTATAGGGATATCTTGTCTTGATGTTTGAAGGAAGCAGAATCAATGATCTATGAAGATCACAAACACATTATTGAGATCTAGATTAACAAGTTCTTAATAGAGAAGTTATTCTGAAAGGGTTTTGGATAGAAACTTATATAGATAATCATTTTTTTATCTCATATTGACTAGGACATGCATTTCGCTATTAGCAAGAGCAATAAAACCATTTTTCATCTCCCTCATCTCTTGGGGACAACCCTATAGACCCTTTTAGGCATTATTATACCATTGAGATCCATGAAACATGCTCTTTGAACTACATTGACTTGAGGTCCTTTGGGACTATGTAGGTAGTGCTTAATTTTTATTGAGGTCAACTTGATCACCCCTTTCCCAAACTCTCATCATTTTATGAGAAATTGTTTAGTTTGAATGATCTCACCATTTTGTGAGAAACCTAAGCCAACACTCTCATTGTTTTATGAGCAATATGATCTAGTCATTTCTTGGGAGTAACTTTTTTGCCACTATATCTAAGTTTATTTTGATCATTTCATTATACCATTTATTTAATATTGACCAAGGCTTGTTTTTAGTCATCCTATTTATCCCATTTTTATCTTGGTTCCTTTAGTTCATCCTACACTTTTTGTAGGGGGATTTTGATTTAGTTTCAATAGTTTTTGAATTCAATGTTGAAGGACAGTCTATGAATATAGTATGGCATTTGATATGACAAGTTATCTTTCATCTACAATCTTATTTATTGTCATTGACTATAACTACCTATGGGCAAATTAGTATTGTTTTGGTACCCTTGATTATAACTACCTTTGGGAAAATTAGTATTATGAAATTATTTCCTAATTATAACCACCTATGGGAAAATTAGGTACAATGTATTTTAATCATGTATTACCATATCATCTGGTCATTACTATTATAATTTGTCTTGTCATTCACCTTTGTTTGTAAACTTGTTGTGACCTAATTAGTTTTTCATCACCTTTGGTGTGGATAGAATTATTATGACTTGGGATTATTTATGATATGCTTGATTCATGTTAAGGTCAACTTAGTCCCTCTTATCATATGCTCTCATCATATTGCGAGTATTTTTAGTTGGTGTGCTCTCACCATTTCATGAGTTGGACTATTTTATATCTCTTAATCCTCAATCAAGATGAGATACTTAAAAAATTCCAAAAACATTCATAAAACCATTCAAAAACTCAAAAACATCTTGTGTGTTTATTTGATTATTGTTTATTGTCTGGTCTTTTTTTTTTCTTGTTTAGTCTTGCTTCTTTGTTTTATTTTTTTTCCAAGTACATCTTTATGGTCCACATGGATCTTGATTATTTATATCTTGTTCTCATGTCATTAAGATTGTCTTGCCTTTTGTTTTTAAACATTTTTGTTCCTAATTAAGTCTTGATTGATCATATCTTGATTTCAACTTAGGTTCATTTATGTTTATATTTCTCTTTGTCTTTACTTTTTTGTTTAAATGTAAATCACTATAACTCTAGTTTTGGTCATTATTTTACCATTATCCTTAGTTATAGGAATTAACATTTGAGTTATCTCAATGCAATTAGAATCTTATATCATTCTAAGTTATTCATACTTATGATGCCTAATTTATTTTTCTATAGCAAATACTTTATGCTCAGGTCGCAAACTCTTAACATCAACATCAGCTTCGATGAATGATTCTCAAGAACACTTTGCAAAACCTAGGCTCATGATATGGAGTTAAGCTTCTAGGTAGCATGAATTTCAAGGTTCTTTGTTTATGCTTAGATGTGAATTTATTTGCATACATTGTGATTCTAATCAATTATTGGTCATTTTTCATCATTCCTCATTCCATTCTCTCTGAAACATGGGTGAACTACATTGGCATGAAGTTCATGTTGGAACATGAGTCCATGAAACTATGTAGGTAGTAATCAAATTCTATTAAGGTTAGTTTAACTATCTCCATTCTTCTTTTCATCTCTCTCATCACTTTGTGCATTCTCATATGCTTGGTTTTATATGGCTTAATAAGCTATTAGACCATCACATGTATGTTTGCAGCCACTCAGTTTAACATATCTTTTGGGTTATATCCTTAAGCTATTTTTATTTATAATTTCCCATGTTTGGGAAAAACATATAAACCACATCTAAATCAAATCAGCTCTTCAGGGGCAAAATCATTATTTATTCTATATCAATGATGAAAATTTTCCCTACTAGGGTAAAAATGTTTTATCATGATCACATTTGCTCTACTAGAGTAATTATTATTATATTCTCTTTGGAGACCCTATTTTAGTGGTGATTCCCTTCCTAAAATAGAAATCTCTCTCTTTTTTTATAATTCTAAGCTCTCCACACCAATGCCCATGATGACATATTTTAGTGTGGAACTTGTCTCTAGATTGATCCATGCCATAAGCATGCAGCTTGTACTTTCCTATTCGGTATGTTTAAAGTATATCCATTACATTTATGGATTGTATCTTTCCCATTACCCATATTTATGGGGCCTATTATACCTCTAATTATATTTTTATCATTAATGATAATCATATGTGCAAGCATTAGCTCATCTAGATATGATCTATTACATGGGTTAATCTCTCACTTTCTCTCTCTTTTTAAGAGTCTATCCTTTTCTTCCATCCTAGCATGTCCTCTCAAGGGGGCATCATGGGTCTATTCTAATTTCTTCTTGGCAACTCTTTTCTTTGAAAAGATGTTGCTTCACATGAATATCTCATAACACCTTCTCAAATAGAGGAAAAATGTAGACATCTAATTCCTAACACCGTTTGTGTTGAAATTATCAATCTTACTTGAATTACACTCAAATGCATATTTTAGGTCAAAATTCATAAAACATCTAAATAGTTCAAAATTGTCACTTAAAAGTGCTAGTTTAGGTTAGCGTATCCATAAATAGGGCAATGCATTTTATGGGCCAACTAAGTTTGACCATATCATTTCAAGTCAAAATGACAATTTCACCATTTAGTGATCTAGATCACTTTTTTCTTCTAATTCATTGTTACACATCACATAACTTTTTTATTTAGTGTTGGAAACATCCTAAATGGAAATACATCTCCAATTCATCTAACATCCTTCTAGTTCTTCTCTAGTCAAATTACGATATAATATTATGGCTTTTTGACCATTTTGATTAATTGTGCACCAATTTCCAAAGAATTACACTAAACTTGATTAAACTTACTTAAGCTAATTAATCCAATTTAAGAGCTTAAGTAAGAACTCCATAGATATTTTTGAATATCTCATTATTAGAAATTAATTTTGAATATCTACATCACCTAATGACATCATCTATGGGATGGCATCCATTAAGCCATAAGTGCATACAATATCAAGATTATGGGTCACCCATGCCTAGTTAATAGATCTCATGCCTCTTTAATGCTTATTTATCTTGAGGATATTTATGAGTTTAATTCCAAATATTAGGATTTTCCATGGCCACACATCTCAATCTTGAGATGGATGGTCATGGTTGATCCTAACCAATCTCAAAAATCTATAAATAGAGAGGCCATGGACATGAATTTTAAGCATGATTTAAGCAAATTTATTATGCAAAATTGTCTCAATTTTTTTTAAAAATAGACCATTAAAATTAGTTACAAACTTCATTGATAGGCTTGTTTAGTGATTTAGAATCATTAGTCGAGGTTCTATGGAGTGTTCTTGAGACATTGGAGGACTTTTCTACCTTTGTTGATAAAGACAAGGATGCTTGATCAAGGGAGAACATGCTTTTGAGCCACATGGGTATGGTGAATCCATTTGGGAAGGTAATATGATGTTTCTTTCTTTCATTTATTTCTTGATATACTTTGTAATTCCCATAAGAATAGATAGGCTTAATTAGTTCTTTATCCATTTTTTATTATTTATGGACTAATGTTTGACTAATTTGCTTTGTAATCCTCTCTACAAGTGCTAACCTATTAGTCATGTTCCTAGGATGCTGGGAACAGTTGAATAACACCTTTAGATGGGAGGTGGATGGGGATGTGATAATTGTAGGTATCACATTAGAGGATATACATGATATCTTAAAGCTACCCATAGTAGGATCACTGGTGACCATAGGGATACCAAATATCTTAAAGGGGAGGAGAGACTTAGCCATGTGGGCTACATGCTCAGAGATGATATTGAGAGGATGGAGAGTTAGTATAGACAACATGTATATACCATAGATTTTGGACCTTTGAAAGGTAGTGATAAGCCTTATGATACGACATGTACCTTATCATAAATTAGATGGAAATTAACACTATTCATGGTAGCCTTGAGCAGGATGGTGCTAGAGGAGGGAGTATTATACAATCCAGGTTTTGTCATTTGGGTCCATCTCATTCATGATCTATTTGATATGTTAGTTAGAGGGAAAAAGAGTATGGAACTGATCATACTATTGACAGTATGGATATATGAGAGATTTCCCATGTATCAACTGGATGGGTTGCCCCATGTAGTCTGATACTAATGCCTATCTAGTGTGATTTACATGTGAGGGAGCCATAAGGGAAAAGAGAAATCAAACCATTGATAGTGAGCTTGACACTAAGGCCATGTCGAGAGTGATCATAGATTGGTTGGACATAACAAGTGGTAGAGGAGGAGGTGGGGGAGGTATAGATACCAGATGTACCACTACCATCCCTATAATAAGATGAGTATGGCCAATATATATATGATGATGATGGAGATAGGAGAGGGTGAAGACTATAAACATCCTTGATGATCCCATAGATGAGCTAGAGGAGATGATAAAGAGACCACTCAAATGGAGGCTACGATGGACATGAACCATGATAGCTAGGTTTGAGTTGAGAAGGTGACTAACTAAGGAGGTAATAAGAGGCCACACAAATGAGGATACTATACAAGGTGATCATGTAGATGATGATATGATAAGATGCAAGATACATATAAGTATGAAGATGATTGAATTGTTTATTAAGTTTGTATTTGGTAGTAGAGAGATATAGATATATATTATGAGATATGAAAATGATCTAATATCCATCTGGTGTGATTTTTTAGGTGTACCTCAAGATGATGAGCAGAGATGGGGGTTCCTAGTGAGGGGAACACTCCATGACATCCTCTATGAGACTCTATATACATACAACCCCATGACACTAGATGATTTGAGTGTACCATCTACCATAACTCAATTAAGTTGGTTCAGATTATTTGGTGAATTAATGAGGTAGATAAAAGTGTAGAGGAAGAAGGGTAACCACTAGTAGAGATGGGTGTAGGTGAGAGACAGGCCTAGTAGGCCTTAGTAGATGAGAGATATATGCATCTAGATATAATGAGATAGATGATGTAGTCATATATAATGATACAGACTCAACTGACATAGGTACACACAATAACCCAGGTTGAGTTGGTAAAATCATACATGAAGAAAACATGCTTATAAGGACAAGTAGAGGGATTTATGTCTCATATTAATTCATTATAGTGTACCATTTAGAGGAGTTAGACTGAGGCCTTAGTAGGTGTGTGATTAAACCATGAGATATATAGGGTGGAGCTCAGCCCTAGTGTTGAGTCTTTGTATGTGGTTTTATTATATCAAACTCATGGTGTGTGTGTGTGTGTGTGTGTGTGTGTGTGTGTGTGTGTGTGTGTGTGTGTGTGTGTGTGTGTGTGCGTGCGTGCGTGCGCGAGTGATATCATTTTTGGCTTTATTAGTGTTGGTTGTGTATTTTGTATTTATGATGGTTGTTGTGTTTTTTCATTATGGTTGAGGTTGTGGATACTTTGGATATATTTATTTCTAGCACATGTATTTTAGCTTTGTTGTATATGCTATGGGAAATATATGTGGTGTGGTTACTTTTCTAGAATTATGGAGTACACATGCATGGTAAAAAAAAAGGTAAAAAAGGACTTAGAAAAATATAATCAATCAAAAAAATACACTACACACTAGATCAAGTTGGGAAATGTGTAATAATAAAAAAATGACTAAAAATCCAAGGAAATGGAAAACAAGATGGTAAAATGGGATTTATTATTAAACCAATGTAAAAGATTTTTACACCAAATACAAGTAAAATCATACTAAATATCATGTTGGTAAGTATGACAAACAATGTAATAAAATGGAAGGTATGTAAAATGGTACAAATGATAATAAAAATAAATCAAAATTAAGTCAATCAATTATACTATTTCATAATGGGAAGTATAAAAGAAAAATAAAATTTGCAAAAACTTGGTCTTAAATATATCATACTAATTCAAGATGTGAAGTATGATAAATTTGAGAAATGGTTGTAATCTTACATGCACTAGAAAAATAAGAAAATAAAAGGTGAAATAAAAATGAAGAAATCATAAAACATATTAAATATCAATATGGGAAGTATTTCAGTGACATGTAACCTCATAATCAATCAAATCTTATCTCATATTTGACACACGTAATCTGGATGGTGACTTTTTTATTGGGAAATTTTGTGAGGATGGATGGATCCTATCCATGGTCTTACACTTCAACTCACAAAGGAAAACCTAAGGGGTACCAAATCAATACTGGTAAGTATAAGGATAAGGAAATGGTAAATCAAATATGTGGGTAATAAGATGGGAAAGGTGGTAACTTGTGAGGAATGTTAGGTCCTATTTATGGTCTTACAAAGCAACTCATAAATAAAACCCCATGGGGAGTGATTAATAAGCACGAAAAAATTCCCAAGAGGAAATACAAAAGAAAGGTAATGAAAAATGGAGTGTAATAATCAAGACTTAGGCATCTTATGAGAAGACCTTAGGAGGCAAGAAGCATACTAAGGAAATGAAAAGACACTAAGTGACTAGTGGTCATCTATGTATGAAGGAAACCCAATTTTTATAGGCATAAAGCTTTATAGGCAAATAGGTGTGATACTAAGATCAACTCATGATGGTATATTAGTACAAGGAAAATAAAAATGGACCTAGCTTCCCACAATGTGTTCCTTACTCCTCAGGACCCCTTACAGAGTCGTCAGTCTACTAGGAAGATTGGTTACTTACGTGAGAAAGTAGGTAGCACTAAAATATTTTTTTGATTATCCTCTTCTAATCTACTAGCCTATAACACACCAAAAGACCTCAACTCTACCATGAGGCCAACTATGGAGTTTGAGATTTGACTAGAAGAAGGATATGTGTTTTGAATCACATCTTTTAGTGTGATTAGACTTTTAATAATATTCAATATTTTTTCTTCTTATTTAAATTATTTGGATTTTAACTTTCTTTTGAAGGATTTTTAAGATTCCTCCTCCATATATATTTAGAATGACCAATCATGAGAGAGATAGTGATACACATGAATGAGTTGCAGGCTAATGCTAAAGGAAGCTAAGTGACCCAAGACAAAAGACTAACTATAACACTTAGGTTTGACTATGAATTGAGCATGTGATCTCAAGTCTCGATTGTGTATATGATTAGTTTATAAAAAAATGAAGAATAGAAAAAGGAGATCCAAAGGAGGATCAATGAAAGGAAATAGTAATTAGAAAGATTTATTGGTAACTGATCACATGGTAATATGAGATAGTAATAAAAGGGAAGAGGGTATATATAACCAAGCCACCATGACAATTACTTGTGAAAAATAAAGGTAAAAAAAGTAAACAATCATGAAGATTTAAGGGAAGATTTTTGAGAAAAAATCTAAAGGAAAAGAAAGCAATGATACGTGAAAAATAGTAATGATAAAGAAAAGACAAGTATATGTGAAATGTAAAACAAAAACATAATCTAACTATAGTACAACAAGAAGGATAAACATGATATAAGATAAGAAATAGTTAGACATAGTGTCAAATGATATAATCAAGATAAAAATAAGATTGGAACACACATCCAATCCAAATATAAATGAGAAAGCACCATGCATGTGCTCATAAATATTGGTAAATATATCCACACACATTATCTTATACATCAAATAAGTCTCTATGAATTTGAATACATACTACTACTAAGGTCTCATCAATATTAAATAAATACTAGGAAAATACTTCTTTTCTGATCTCCTCAACTGAAAAAGTAGGAATGCTCAAGGTATCATGTTGAGGAGGAAAGTTAGGCAAAGGTTGGTTAGGAGAATGCGTGAAAACAAGATCTATGGGAGAAGAAGGAATCATAGGTGGAGAAGGATACACAAGTGAGGGAGGGTCCTCAAGTGAAGTAATCATAGGTGAAGGCACACGAGATGGTGAAGGGACCAAAGGAGGTGATGGTACCACTAAGGGTGGAGCCATGGGAGAATGAGGAACCTTCTTTTAGGAACAACCTATGGGAGGAATGGTAGAAGGTCTAGGGATGGCTATAAGGTGATCTCTAAGATGTTAAATAATGTGGCAATGATCAGTGTGGTGTGTGCCACATAGGCACCATATATAATATACCTCACCATACTTAGGTAGATATTCAAGAAGTACCTTCAAAATAGGTATGGATTTGTCTGATGATAGGGAATAAGGACACAAGGTATCAAGGTATTTTTATAATTTATGATAATGAGTAAAAGAAATATTATCTATCCCATGGAAGCAATAGATATGTTGGTGAATGGTTTTAGGATCTCTCATAGAAGGAGGTGAAATAGGAGTGGAAGTAGTTGAAGAGGACTCATTGGCCCATTTAGTGGGAAAAAGATCCATCTTAGGTAGTGAAAGTAAACCATCATAAAAGGAGGGTAATGATGGGGAAGGAGTGGAACTAGGCTCAATAAGAGGAAAACTAGGAGGAGAAGTAGGAAGAGACTCAACAATAGTAGGAAAAGAAATAGGTTCAACTAGAGTGGAAAAAATAATAGGCTTAACTATATCTATCTCTACTAAAGGAGGGTCAAGATTCATAAAAGGTCTAAGGAGGACTACCCTAGGTGTGGCAAAGTGATAATGTATAGTCATAACATGATCTAAGAACATGGTCTTAAGTTGATCCTTAGAAATTGGAGGTATCAATGCCATCTCTAACCTATGATAAAGAGAAAAAATGCAAGAATTAGGAAATATAAATGAAGAAGAATGACAAGATACACAAAAAGACTCAAGTAAAGACGAGCGTTAATGAACAATCTTATCATCATGGGCTTGGACAAGGCCATTAAAATAGGATCATATAAATTATATCCATCATCATAATATGGAGTATGAATATTGATGACACATCTTGGGATGACCTTATAATCAAAGGAAGCTTGGTGAATAGAATGTCTAGTCTTGGTTAAGACTATGAGAATGCCATCACAAAGAAGCTTATGAGAATGAGGATGTAAGGAAGCAAGAATTTATGAGATGAGATAAGGTGAGAGATCATAATTTTTTATCTTTAAGTTAATATTATTGGGCACATTATCATTGGAGTCTAAAAGTTTGGGAGGAATGTTACCAATGAGCTCAGGATGCCCATTGTAACATCTAGTTGAGTTGATAGGGATGTTAAAATGTTGCGACTCATAAAATAGAACAATAAGTAAAGGTTCAAGAGTAGGAATCTTGAAGATACCATGGTCCTAGAATTTTTCAAAGTTCCAAGGGTTAATGTCTCCTTGAATCCTATAAATGGATCCATTGTGAGGAAATTTAATGCATTGGCAAACAAAAGATGTAATAGCTCACATACATTGAGTCCATAACCTACCAAGCAAGATGTTATATGAAAGGGAAAATTTGAAGATCATCACCTTCACATGAATGGTGATAAGTGGGATAGTAATGGGAAGCCACACACACCTTAAAGGAGGCATTTGCCTCCTATCATATCCTTGGCATGTGCTACGTGTCGAATTAAGATTACATTTAGTATATCCAAGATTATTAATGAAATAAAGGGAATAAATATGGATGATATAATCCTCATTGATCAAGCATCATTTGAATGGGATATCACCTATTTGGATGCTGATAAATATTAGAGGATCATCTGTATAAATCAAAATCTCATCTAAAATCATAGATGCGATAGGAAATAATAAAGAAAGAGAAGTGTCTAGAGTTTCATCAATGTTAATGGACATCTCTTAAAATTGATGAAAGATACTATCCTCATATCTAGATAAATTAGCCTCCTATCTTGTTAGAGGAGGGTGAGGGATATTCATCTTGAATAAGAGTTGCATGAGGCAATTTTTATGACATGGATATGTCCTCATGAGTTTAAGAAAAGGGATTTGGGATGGAAGATTAGTAAGTTCTACAATGGGATCACACTCATCATAACCCATAAGGATATTATTAGATATAGGTGCATAATGATTAAAAAAGTCTTCAAAAAGTGGATCTGAAGAGTATTGAAACCTATGTTGATAAGATTGAGGAGGTTGAGAAGAAGGTTGTAAAGTTTTTGAAGATGAAGAATTAGGTTTAGATTGATCTTGAATTTTAGAAGAAGTGTTAATATAAAATGTATTGTCATTAGTATTATAATATGGTGGGAAAGAAGTAGATATAGTATGAGATGTTTCATCCAAGGGAGAATCATAAATTGGATCATCAAAAGAAATAAGATCTTCTTAGCCCAACTCATTTGAATGAGTTGGAGATGAATCTTGGATAACATGATATTTATTAAGGGAAGGAATGTAGATAGGTTATGAATAAATGAAATCCACCACTCTTTGCATATTGGTTATGCTAACCACATTCTCTTTGGAATTTGGTTCAACAAGACTTTCTACATTATTGGTGGAAGAAGTGGGCTTATTTTAACTTTATTGGATTAGTTTATGATTAGGTAAGGGGTATTTATATATAGATAAATGAGAGTTTGCTTGATTTAAGGCTTGATTTTTATCATGTGACCTATAGTGTTTGAAATCATTCTCATAAATTTTTTGATGTTTATGAATAATGGAATCATGATCCAAATTTGGGCCAAAAAGAAAGTCCATGGCTAAATTACAAAGATGTCTATAATTATCATGAGAGTGACCCCAACTATCATGAAACCAATAAAACTTATTAGGTTTATACCATGATTTCATAGGTTGAGTAGGGTCAAGCTCTTGAGAGAGAGGCCTAGGTAGATGTTTATCAATTCAGCTGAGGATAAATGCTTATGGACATTAATGTTACTTGATGAGAAATGAGGATTAGTGAATTGTTGAGAAGGAGCTAATTTTAAATAAGGGGTAGGAATGACAACTTGAATATTGTGAATGGTGTCATATGAATCAGTAACACCATCATTGGTAATATTCTAGTTTTTATTCTTTACTAATAGGTTAGGGCCCATAGAAGGTTGGGGCAGCTCAAATTGACACATGAGAGAATCTTATTTTTTGGCTTGATCAATATCTTCCTTTCAAGGTATATGGAGAAAGGGTACATAATCGATAATGTAATTTAGGAAATAAAACATTTGTAAAGAGATGAAATAAATTTTCATCCACCATGTTATATTCACATTTATTTGACAAAGTCTCCCATTAGTTAACAATGACTTGGGAAATTTCATTTTTTTATTTTCAGTTGATGAAATGGGCCAAAATGTTCTCTAGAGGAGTACTAGTTCGAAATTCTTGAACTAAAGCATTTACTAAGTCCTCCAAACTAGTGATAGAGTGTGTTCAAAGTTGATAGTACCAATCCAAGGAATCACTCATGAGGGTTTTGGCTAAGATATTGGTAGTGGAAAAGGTATTTAATTTGACCCAATAGTTGTAAAGATTTATGATGAAGGGTAAGATCAATTGATCCATTATATAAAATGTTAGGTGTTATACCTCCAATATCAATGTTGGCAATTTGTGTGGTAATAGGTTAATTTTGTAAATGCTTGATGACTTTTTTTACTAATAGAGTTTGAGGAATGACATTACCTTGAGAATCTTGAAGAGGAGGAGGAACACTTTGGTTATGTGCTCCCCAAGTCATTGGTTGAGGATTAGATTAAAGATTAAGAAACTAATTTTGCATTTTCATCATTTGATTCATATTATGAGCTTGGAATGTGTTCATTTTTATTGAGAGTTTTCAAAAATAGTTGATTAGTTTGATTAGTGTTATTATAATAAGTGGTATTGGTGTTTATTTTGGTATTAGTGTCTTGGGTAACACTATTAGTGTTGATATGAGCTTCAGAAGAGATATGAGAATTTGAGGCACTAATGGCAAAATTCATTTGTGAAGTAAAAGATGGAGTAGTAAATGGTCAAGAATAAGAAGAACTAGAAGCATGAGTTCCTTGGGTAGAAAACAATGAACTACTATAAAGATTAAGGATAGTGGATCTTATGAGAGGCCCATTAAATGTAAAGCCTACCATGTTAATTGAGATACTAGGGATGGAGGTAGAAGAAGTTAAAAAAGAAGATATCATATCATAAGAAGAAGCCAAGATTGAAGGAAGAGGTTGAGAATCAAATAAATTGATACCCTCAAATACAATTGATAAAGTGGGAGCAGGAGAATGAGGTTCTTCAACATGATGGCTAATCATGAGGTTATATATGGTAGAAGGATCCTTCCCTCTATGTTGAGAGAATTCTATGGTTAAAAAAAGCATCTCAGGAGTATATTCTAACTCAAGCTTATCTTCTAAGAGAAGAGGAAGGTTTTATTGAAAATGGGTATGAGGAGGGGTTCCATAGTCCATCATGTGGGTTGTAATATGAACATTACTAGAATTTATGAAAGGATCCATACTTTATATATGAGAGACCCCATTAGGATTGGTAAATTACATCATGTCTACTAGCTAAACATTAAAGTTATCTCTAAATATAAAGTCCATGATGAAAGGAAAAGAATCAAGATGAGAAATCAAAGGATCAAAAAGTGATTGACAATAAAACTAGGTCGAATTGGTCAACCTAGTGCAAAACAAGGACTATAAAACTATACTAGGTCCATAGTATCAACCCAGTTTAGTGAATAATGACTAGAATAAAAAGGAAAAGGTGATGTAAATAGAACTAGGTTGACCAGGTCAACCTATAATAATGTATAGGGGCTAAAAAATATACTAGGTTGATATGGTTGACCTAGCATAGCAGACAGGGAAGAAATGAAAGCTGATAACAAGCTATGAAATAAAGCAAGATAATTACAAGTAATGTGAGAAAGTAGTAATTAGTAAAAGGGAAACAAATAATCAATTGAATTGATGATGGTCAATCCTATTGATGTATACAAAATAAAGTCTTTCACTAACGTTGGCTAATGCAATCTTTGGGACACATAATTGATCAAAGAGTAAGAAAACAACTTGAAAGTAAAGTTAACTACTTGGTCAACCTAGAATGTTGATTATATTATTAAGAATGATTTTAATTGTAAAGGGAGATTAGATATAATTAAGGTAATATATAACAATGTAAGGATAGTTTTAGATAAGTTTAGGATGAAAAGGACTATCTTGGTAATGAAACAAGCTTGGTATTAGGGCCTAACCCCTCACTTCACACACCATAGCAATATGGGTGTTAGGTGCTTAGCCAAAATATACCATTAAAAATGATTCATACTTAAACATAACATTAAGTTAGCTTCCCCCTTGGTGATGAAATCCAAGTAGGTTGGCCTGGGTAGTCAAATGTTTAAATGCTTTTTGATGTTTATGTGATTTGG
This sequence comes from Torreya grandis, assembly GCA_037957365.1. Classification (NCBI taxonomy): domain Eukaryota; kingdom Viridiplantae; phylum Streptophyta; class Pinopsida; order Cupressales; family Taxaceae; genus Torreya; species Torreya grandis. The sequence goes on along the minus strand of JARHVA010001934.1, from coordinate 1,958,769 downwards.
TCATATGTACAAAAGAATAGAAATAGTGTAACTAAATAATTAATTGAAAACCACATCATTATACAATGTGAGATATTATAATAATGCAAACAATTGAAAATAAAGATGTGATTAACAAATATGGTTTATTTCAAATTTGAAATAAAGTATAGCTAAAAAACTATATAGACAATCATACATAATAGGTTTGATAGGGTTGAACATATACCATGAAAGCAAAGTCTAAAAATGAATTAGTTATTCAGATCAACCTAGTTATTTTATAACACACAAAACACAAAAATAAGTCCATATGGTTGACCTAGTTGACTATGTAGGGTCAATTTTAAAAACTATAAACTATGAAAGGAAAGTATAAAAATAGAAAGATACAGAGAAATGTAACTCACCAAAATGGTTTAGAGATAAAGAGGAAAATATTTTTGATCTAAAACCTTAAATAAAACTACCAAAAACCTACAAACTAGGTTGATTTGGTCAACCAAGCAATACAAAAACCTATTAAAAAAGTGCTAAAAATGTAGTAGGTCAACCTAGTTGACTGAATAAAAAGTCTAAAAATTGGTGAAAACTATATTGGGTCAAGCTGGTCTATCCATTTATTTGAATAGAGTTTTTTAAGTTATAAAACCTTTAGTAGGTTGAGCTGGTCAAGCCAATTACCTATTCTTGTAAACCTATGCACAGAGATAAATATACTAGGTCGACAGGGTCAATCCATCACTATAAAGATATGATAAAAATTATGATGAATATAAATGAAATAAGTGAAAAAAAGATTACAAAGGATTGATTCAGGTTAGGTTCACTAGAATGTATGAAATCAAAAATACATCATGTCCATAAATAAATCCATGATTGGATGGGATAGAGCACACCTACACTTCAAAGTTTGGAGCATACAATTTTTAATTCGGAGCATGACCAATGTGAGGATTTACTAGATCTGATTAGGGGATCACTTTTCATAGCACACCATGTGAGATAGGGTTCCAAAGCCTACAGTCTAACACAATCACATAACAACCCTAAAAGAGTCCTATGATTTTATATTTCACTAATTTAATAACAAGAAAAGTAAATCTAATCTAGTGCACACCAAAGCTTATGGCACAATGTGAGGGTTATAAAAAAAACAAATAAAAAACTAAACTAAACATGTATATAAGACATATACTCATGTCAATGTATACAAAATCCTAATACATAGAAGAGAAGAATACATATGCTCTATCTGTCTACTCTTACAAAAGAGGAATAAAGTTAGGAATACTTACCTTTGAAGATGAATCCATTGAGCCTCAATCTCCCCCTTTGCCAAGATGTTTCACAAGATATTGTCATGGTATGTAAGGAAAACTAAGATAAATTATCTCTAGGATACATAACTTATCCAAGCATCCAAAAGACTTATCCACAAGATGAGATTAGAGCTTCAAAGAAAGTATTGAATCCTAAAGCTTTATTCCCCAAGTATAATGGTAAATAGGTAGATGTTCATTCACACCTCTTCACTTAATTATTCACTCTTGTCAAATGGTGGTAAATGACCTTGTATATATAGTGGTAACTTTCCCTAGAAAAATTTAAGAACATCAGTTGTGCTAGGTCAAACTAGTTAACCTAGCACATTTTTAGGGCTAACTCTCTAGGTATGTGATAGGTTGGCTAGGAGTCCAACAAAACAAAAGAGGGTAAAAGTCCTAAAATTATACTAGGTTGACTTGGTTGACTTGGCACAACCAATAAGTCAAAGGGGTGCTAAGGCAAGAAATTAAGGATAAAACACAACAAATAATGGGAATAGATAAGACTAAGAAGAATAATCTTGGGTTTAATGGTTTTAGGAGGATAGAGTGTGGATAATAATAGGCAAAAGAATGATAATCTTACAAAGCATTGATGATCTATAGACCCCTTTCTTGGTACACCCCTTAAGGCATGCACTCAGAGACATTGAGACTCGATAGGTTCTTGTAAGATACAAAGTTCCATTACTAAAAAAAGTTAAAATTGTTGTGTATATAACTATAATTTGAAAAAGTACCATGAACCAATAACAGATTAGTTGATGTAATGGAAAAAATTGGATCTAAGGAATAATTCACCAATCATTTTAAAGAGTATCAATTTATCATTAAGAACCTTCTACAACCTACTCATGTATTACTAGATTGAGAGAGGGTTTATACTATTATCGATATAAATATCCCAACTAAATCTCAATTATAACATGATATTTATAACTATTTCATGACCAATTTCTTCCTCCATACCTTTCTCACAATCACTATAAAATCTTCCTTCATAGCCTAGCCTATTATACCCTCCATGGAAACATGATTTATCATAGGGGCTATGTTGGAATGCTTCTTATTTATTTATCTATGGGAAAATCAATAATATCACTCAAAGAGGTCTATGAAGGAATGTGTGTGGCCCACACCAATATGGTCCTTACCAATTAACTCTTAAGAATAATATACTACTATCATAAGATGGAGATAAATACTTGTAACTATGTCAAGAAGTGTGTTTCCTACCAACAACATGGTAATTTGGTTCATGTACCTTCATTTCCATTACTTATGATTACTTCACCATGGCCATTTTATACATGGCGTCTTGATCTCATTTGGAAAATAAAACCAACATCCTTAGATGGTCATAAACACATTCTTACTGCTACAAAGTATTTTATAAAGTGGATTGAGGTAACTCCTCTCACTTATATAATTGGGAAGTAAGTCACCAAATTTATCCATTACTTGAATTATATTTGATAATGGTATTTAATTTGTGAACAAATATGTTAAATCCCTCTGTACCCTATTTAAAATCAAACACAATAAATCTACACCATATAACTCACAAGGCAACAAGCAAGCCAATGTGCCTAATAAAACCATTATTGCAATCCTTAAGAATATTGTCAATGATGCTGGCTGTAATTGTCACTTTAAAATATTTCCCACTCTCTAAGCCTATATTAATCATCATCATAACCCTATAAGAGCCAATTCATATTCCTTTGTGTTTAGCATAAAGGCTATAATCTGAGTTGAGATTGGGCTACCTTCATTGTGGGTATCTTTTTAACACATTGTTGATGACAAATACTATAGAATTTCTAGGTTGAAAGAGTTAAAAATTCTTGATGTCAAGCATTTAGCTTCCCTATTAAATTAAGAGTATATAAGAATAGATTGCATCACATCTATAACAAATGCATTCTCCCTTAGGTGTTTGAAGTTGGTGAATTAGTATTAAAGGAGAATCAAAAGAATACCAATGATGAATATAACAAGAAGGGTGAGTATCAACCCAATTTTTTGCACCCATATGTAGTTAAAACAAACTATGGTTTAGGGGCATATAGATTAGCTACTCCAATATGAGAAGAGCTCTCATAACTAATGAACATTTTACATCTCAAATATTTCCATGACTGATAAATTTTTTGAACCATTGTCTATAGATACCTTACTTGGGGGTACCTTGTGGCAAAATTACTTATATTTCCATCATACTTGTAACACTAGACCATTATAACTTGGACCATTGTAACCTTGGACCATTGTAACTCTAAAACATTGTAGCCTAGACCATTGTAACCCTAAACCATTTTAACCTAGGACCATTATAACCCTAGACTATTATAAATCTATATTATTACAACCTAGATCTTTGTAATCTAGAACATTGTAACCTAGACCATTGTAACTCTATACCATTGTAACCTAGATCATTGTAACCTGGACCATTATAATTTGGACCATTATAATTTAGACTATTTTACCCTAGACTGTTGTAACCTAGACTATTTTTATTTCGCTGTACATGGACCAATCCTCCTTTCATCATAATTATTCTAATTTTATACCCCTAACCAATTATGATCTTGATTATGATTCATCAACATTTTGTACACATTTAGGGTCCATTCTATAAGGTAGTTTTTTTTATTAGTATCCATAGATTCTTTTGTAGACAAGTGTACTAGGGTATGTTAGCACATATTTTTTTCTTGATTGATGGTTCCTTGGGACTATTTCTACACTTTTCACTATTTTGGTCTTATGTTAATGTCGATTGATATTTACCATTACCTTACTATGGTCATTACAACACCATTGTAGCTGGTTTATCTATCATTTGAAATATTACCCGTGGAAGTGCATCTCTTTGGATAGGTAGTTCCCTATACCTTTGTTCATTTGAATTTTCATTGCTCATCCCATAAACATAAAAAACCATTATAAAATGATAAAAAAAGACTAGAAACATTGCCAAGTTCTAATCTTGAGTGCTCTTGTCATTTTATAATCAACCTAGCCATGCTCCCACCATTTTTTGAGTTGAACCATTTGATATCTAATCATTCTCAATTGATTTGAGATGACTTGAAAACCCCTAAACATCTATAAGTGAACTAGATAATACAAAAAAATCACACAACCATGAAAATTGGCTTATAATTTCCATGCAAGATATAAAGCTACCAAAATTTTCTAGGATGGACCATCTTGTTGGTTCAATTTCTTTCTAGACCACTTTCATATTTTTATTACCATTTCTGGGAGAACTACATTGGTCTAAGGTATGCATGGTATATGTAGGTAGAACTTGGATACATGTGATATCTTGGGTTATCTCAATTGTACCTTACTTTCTTTTTTGACCACATCTTTGCCTTAGGGATTTTGTAAATCCTAACTATTTCACAAGTAACCACTTATATTTTAGTTTCCCCATCCTTATTTACCTGAGCTTTATGTTCTCACTATTTTATGAGTTGGTATTGTGTGTATTGTTAATTTAAAGTAAATACATTATTTCACCCTTGAGATTTCTTTTTCTCTTACTAATTTTTGAGTGATTCTCATTTAAACACACTCACCATCTTATGATACCATTCCTATATTCATCTACACAATAATCATGTTTCCTTATCATCAATTTTCTTCTATCCTATATACTAGGAGAATTGCATTTGGCTTGAAGTTCATTTTGGATTTTGCATCCATAGAACTATGTAGGAAACCTCCACTTGCCTAGTGAATTTAGAGTCATATTGGTACCCCTTTATTTTTTTCTATTCCCCCCGATATTATTTATTTGTTTCATTATCTCCTATTGTCTAAGGGAAATCTTTATCATCTTGTTTGTGTCATTATTTACTTGTATCCTAGAGGCAAATTTGTACCCATTATCCTTATATTGTTTTATCGATGTCATTATCACCTAGCTTAGGGGTCACCCTATCATGAGCATAACACCTCTATTACACCTGCAAGAACAATTTAATTTCTATTGGTACTAACATTGTGATTATCCATTGTTGATTTTTTTCCTTTATTCTTTTATAATAGTTTGCTTAACTTTTATTTGCTTTGAATGTTTTAGATGTTTTTGATTGTTTTGTTCACTTTGTTTGCTTATGTTTGTTTATTGGTATTTGGTTATGTCTTTATTTTTACTAGTGTTTTATTGTGTATTTCTTCTTATCTTTGTCTTACTATTTTATGTTTTTATGTATTCTATTTATTGGGTTGTTTATTTGTTTCTAGTGGTGTATTGGAATACATTTTATAAACATTTTGAGTTTGGCCTTAACTTGGGCTTGAATTTTTTACATTTGTATTTAAATTTTGTTTGTTTGTTTTTATATTATTGTTCCTACTTATGTCTATATAATTCATATATTGATTTCTAAGTTGGTTTCTTTATCTTTATTTCTAAGTTGGTTTCTTTTTATAATTTACACTTCTTTATTATATATTTTTTGCTTTGTTTTTTATTCAAATGTAAATGCTTGAAAATTTGGTTCTAATATTTCTTATCATTATCTTTAGTTTTAAATATTAACATTTGAATTGGTCCATTCACAAACAAAATACAATGTTATTTGAGGTTATTCAAACTTATGATGCATAATTTCATTTTGCCAAAATAAACACCAAGTGATCCAAAGTCTAAACATCAATTTGGCACCAAATAACATATTTGAAAGCACTATTTTACATATCCAGTACCTAAATAGAATATAATACACATAAAGGAAGCACACCATTAGAAATAAACAAGATTATATATGAAAAATGTGCATCTCTTAGCATACATAGTGAGTCATATTGGCCATTTTTATGATTGGTTTAAGATGTGCATCTCCTAAACTATCCTCTAGCATCTAGGCATTCATCACATATAGTAATCAATAATTCAACATCCACATGCTAACTAAATTTGTGCATCTCCTAAAACTAACATATATAATAATATCATAACAAGATCAAAATGAATGTAAACATCATGAGACACAAAAAATACTAGTAATTTATGTACAAGTAGCTATGGGCTAAAAAATGAATGTCATATATACATACATTATATATATATATATATGTATGTATGTATGTATATGTATATATATATATATATGTATGTATGTATATGTATATATATATATATTGTTTTATACACCAAGAGAATATCTATACATCTCATATACAATATAGATCTATACATCTCATCTAAAATATAGACTCTACTAAAAAATCTAGCCCATGCTTGATTCTAGTGGACATGGTGGCGATGGACCCATCGCTACCCACTATGAGGCTGATTGTTCCACTAAATGTTTTGACTCTATAGTATGTCTAGACATAGAGGTCCTACTAGTCTTTTGGGATAGCAAGTAATGTTTGTATGAGTGAGCTCTACTCTCTACAGGGACTAATGCCTCATATAACCACCAATAGTATGTTATATCATTCTTAGCACATAAGACATCATCCTTCACATGTAAGGCATCATCCTTAGCCACAATCACATCAATCAAGGATCTAGCTAAACCACCATCTATACTAACTCATCGAGCCTCATCCCACTCCTTAAAAATCCTCTCTACCTAAGATATCAACCATTCCCTAAGCTCTATCTCAATTTTTAGTCACCATCATAAGCCCACATCTTGATTAATGAACTAGGCCTATACCCCTATTAGCTAGGCCACATATCCTCTTAGCATCATAATATCAACATACTTGGATGTGATAAGCCCCTATAACCATGTAGTCTCACCCTGTGTAGTAGCTAACTATGCATGTAATCTAGCTATATCAATCTACAAACATGTAATCCCTAATAATTATGTATTAATATCACACTATATCCTTTCAATCAAAGTATGTTCCTCTATGAACTTATATGTGCTAGAGTTCCATACCTCCTCTATACCTATACTTGTATTGGAGGTCCCCACCTCTCCTATCCATATCCTATGGACTTTATCACCACCTCATTCCTCACCCATATCTATATCCTACCCATTTATAGCCTCATCCATCTCTATATCTCTTGGAGGGTCTTTATCTACCTATGCATGAATGACATGTAGTGGGATGGCTTGTGGTATGGCCAGTTAAACCAAGACCTGAACCTATCCCTATACTAAGGCCTAACTTTGATCCCTCCTTTATCTCACCCATATCTAATTTAGAACTATTTATTGAGGCTATGTCTTGGTAAACTAAATGGGTCAAACACTAGCCCACCATGTTGCATAGGCATTCATCACTCCAACATCTACTACCCCACTTGCATAATCTTATAGTATATGCTATAATCTACCATAATCTTTCATAGTCTAGTCTTGGGGAATTGGTAGACCCCACTCTATGATCTCTTAGGTCCCATGCAAAAAGAAGTGTGGGCCCTTAGGAAAATAATGTTGTATCCCCAATTATATTTTCACTCGATCTAGTCTATATCACTCTACTAAAAATTCATGGAGGCCTATGATATATCAAGGTGTAATCATAAACCCAATGAAAAATAGGTCCTCAATCTATTAGAATGGTGTCATCAAGTATGACCACAAGATAAATTCTCCATTGATCATCTCATCTATGACATGTCTATAAAAATATAGGTCCCCAAGGTGGCCTCATAGTCCTAAGCTTATGAGATACCACCTAAATTCCACTAGATACTCTGGTCTTTTATGGTATCTTAGCTCCACTGGCCACTCAATTGCTATGTGCTTCTAGGCCCAGACTTGGATTAGTATGTTGTGCCCAATGCTATGAACTTTAAGGTATGTAATTATATATAGGTATTCATAAATTTGGGATATAATGATGGGCCCCCATGAAAATAATGTTGAGTGATCATACTATTAACATTCCACACTACACTCTTTGAAAAGATAGTTCAATTCTCTTCCAACTTTGGGTAACATAAGATTGGTCTAAAGACTATGGGTGAAATATACAAAGACAAAACCTATATTTTATGGGGATTATATCCCATAATACATCAACTTAAGTTATATTCAAAAGACCTATTAATTTTGGAATGAAAAGAGATAGAGTGAACACATGAAAATAAACCTATTTTAGGATTGCGATGCACCAATATTCATCTATCCTCTCTTGACTGATATTCAACAACACTTTGTAAATAAAATGAAAAAATAATGGATAAATAAGATTATTTATGAATTAATAAACATAATTTTTTCATGTGGATGATATGTGTAAGGTCTACAACTTGAAGGCAATGGAAGGAAGGCCTACTTGAGACACTACCAACCCACTCCTCAGTACAACTACCACATTCTAACACATTAAATGAACTACATAAGATGAAAATATAAAACTATATAAAGGAGAATAAATGAAAATGATAATGAACATCACACTTTATTCAAGTCAATAAACCATAACACACACTACTACTAACAAATAAGTCTACAATGAATCCTTTATTATTGATTCTCAATTTCAAGATATAATTTGGTAGAGTTTTGTTATAACCAACCAAGGGATGAAAATAAAGGACTCAAGGAATGAATATATAAAAATGTGATCAATATATAAAATGGAATATTTTCATGTAAGTATTGGGACCATAATGGTCATCACCCACTCACTCAATAATTACAACAGCACTTCACACTCTACCATGCATTGTTTGGGTTGACTAGTGCCTTAAATGAACACATTTAGTTCATTAGAGACTATTTTTATAATTTTTTTACTGATGAATAGTTTATTCATGACATATTTGGTCAATTGAATCTCTTCTCATCAGTTACTAGGCATTTAAAGGTCTCATTAGGCATCTTTCATGAAGCATTAAGTAACTACTTTTTCCCTACATATTGGCCATATTCAAGAAACCATCTAAATCTTCCATAATGTACATGGATATGGAATTTTATCACCTAAAAGGTAAAATAAATAGGTTTTGTGATGAAACATTAACTTCATAATGGCCTTATATTCCCATGAGCTTCTTGATTTTTTTGGATAAGTAAGCTTATAGACAAGTAGCCAAGTCTCTTGTTCATTCACCATTTGGAGAGTTATGAAAGATGAACATGAACTTAAATTTAATTGAGTGTGATTTATTTACACCTAAACCAACATATTATATACAAATTTAGGCCCTTAAAATAATTCACACTTGAAACATTACACAACTTAGGTGCCTAGGTTACCTCTTTTAGCTTCTACAGATTGGCTATTTGGTAAGTGTTAGCAACCCAAGTTGCACCCTTTAAAGGAGGTTGTTCAATCCTAATTCAAACTTGGAATAACATGGTAATGGACTAAAGGATATGGGTGATCTTATAATTATATCATACCTCTAGGTTATGGGGATATCTACCTTAGTACACCACTTATGGTTCATAATCATTAAAGCGTACTGATTGGGGTGAAAAGGGATAGAAAGTGAAAAATAGAAACCTACTATAAGGGGTGGTGATGAATAAATATTTCTTATCCACTAAAAATAAACTCATAACAACACTAATAGAAAATTTATAAAACTAAATAACTATCTTTAATGGTTTATAGGCAATAATGTTTCATGTAGAGGTTGGTTTTGAATGACTAGAGCATGAGGGAAATGAGAGGAAGGTCTAGTTATAGGGCTCTTATAGTCAAATATCTACTCTTAAACTTAGTACTTAGAAGTACAATAGACTACATGACCTATATAAAACATTTTTAGCATTTAGTTGAAGGAATTAGACCTAAAAAGGGGATTTACACCACTTATGCATATCAACCAATCATGTACACACTAGAAACTAGTCATGGAGAAGTTAGAGTAATTCATTAATATTCTAAGAGGTCTTAGAGAATAAATTAGGTATAGTTTCCTCATACCCAAGAGAGGGATAAAAATAAAGGACTTAAGACCTAAATATGTATCAAAAAAGGAAGAGAAAGAGGGGGATAATGGTATGGAGTTACATATGAGAGGTCATCAATGACCACAACCCACTCATACATCAATTTCATTAGTCATAATAGTTTTATTTTAACTCTTTTCATGTGTTGATTCTCTTCAATTAACCCTTTGGAATCAAGGTGAGGTGGTGAAGTTTTTAAATAACTTGTTTGAGTTCCTATAAATCATGACCATGACTAATAAAGGGTCAGCTACTTCCCTATATGGTAATTACAAAGTGTAATGAAGTGCAATTAGCCTCTATGACGTGTTTGAGCATCCCATCACCTTCTATGCATGGTTAATGACCTTGAAAAACTACTCCCATATCCCATACTAGATATGTGGAGCGTCCAACTCAACCTTAACATCAATTTCATGTTATAATAAGCTTACATTAACTCAACTAATAGCCTCTCTATGCCATTCTTCAACTTTGTTGACCAAGTAGGTCCATTAAGCCTATTAGGCCTAATTGATTAATCGTGTGTGTTTAGAATCCATAATAAACTTGTATGAAACCTTTAGATCATTTGAATAGGTGAGATTTATTTCTAAAACAACACCTCATATCATGACATGGTCCTTTTTGAGAAGAATACACATACAACCTTACCAAATTAGGTGATTAGGCCACTTCATTTTAGTATCTATAGACTGGATATTTAGAGGAGAGTTGTAGAGGAATTTATAGGCATATTTTTGGACATATAATGACTTGGGAAGATGAAACAAGTGTCAAAACTCCCCTATAATGATTAGCATATTTAAAAATAGATATGCACCTTACAAATTTCATAAACTTTAGAAAAGTACCCTTTTATGACAATTACATATAGTATCCATATGGACTAGTACCATGATAAGGATATATTATGAGTTTAATATATATTTTAGGTGTTTTTAGGGTCATTTAAGAGTGTTTGGTTGCCAAAATATTCACTTTTCTTAGGTCTAGTTTGACTTAGGGTTTAAGCAGGTTTTTGAAGGTCTACCATCTTAATGATGGTTCATAAATATGAGACCTCAAATCATAAATTTATGGTCATGGATTTTTATTCCATATACCCTACTAAAAATCCTTAAAATATTTGGTTCCCATGCAGCTTGTGTGTGGAGATATGATCACTATTTGATAGACATTGAGCTTTCTATAGGCAATCTATGTAGGAAAACTTATTAGCATTCATTAATAAAGTTGGGAACCTAAAATCCACATAATATTCCATGTATGTTGATCCCATATGGGTTCCCAAATTAATATAGGATAATTTGACTTGAGTGCTCTTTCCATGGAAGATATAAGCATTTGAATAGGCAACTCAAGCTAGATGCCTGGACTATGTAGTTTGAGGTACTTTGAAAATATCTCCTAGGGCCTATACCATCTTCCTATAGTTTATCATGGCCTTTTATTCCATTATGAGGTTTTTAGTGTACCCCAAGGTGGTGGTGGGATTTCTTGTCCTAAGACAAACTTTTAGGCTCAATAGGCCTTGACTGAGTTTTGGGGGTCATAGTGACCTATAGATGAAATTATGTATAAATACCATTATAAAACCTTTAAAATATAACTTTAATCCTTTTTTAATATCTAAAAATTCCAAAACTTTACTTTTCCTTCATCATCTCATGCAAGTCCACCTATAGGTTACTATTTTACCTATTAGCCTAAGTATGTTTGACAGTGGTATGGGACCTGAGTGGTTTCAATTATTATAAACTATATGATGATGTTTTTTTAACCTTTATTAACTATATTAGGGTGTTCAACACCTTTATATCCAATTTATTTAACAACTTAGTCCTTTTCACACTCTCATATAACAGTCTTAGGGTTTGTAGGAGGTCATGCCTATGTAGCCCTATAGGCTTGATGAGCATTATTTATAAATAAAATTATAATATTACCATTTATGGATCTTGGTTATTATTTTATTACTCACATCCTAATATATTTTTAATTTTTTAATAGTCTTAGATAATCATATACCTTAAATTCCAAGTGTTGGTCTGTGTGTGCTAGATTAGGCTTATCTAGCCTAGTTAGGTAACTAGGTTATTTTACCACCCTAATATTTCATCACTTTTAATTATTATTAAAAATTTTAAAATTTAAACTAAGTTTCCATCAACTCATAACAAATCCTTAAAATGATCAAAAAGGTCTTTAGTCTTTAGGCCTGTTTTAGGTCTGCTTAGGCCTAAAAGGCTTGTGTGGGTTTATTAACTCCTACTTTTCTAAACCTAAGGCTCTTACCTTGAAAAAACCTATTATGCCTTATTAAATCCCATTTTTATTCTTCATACTTATATCAATCCCTTTAACTATATATGTCTCTCACTTTTACAGTTGCTTGTAGTTGCCTAGTTTAGGCCCCAAAGAGTTAGACTGTTAAGCTCTTTATTTCATCTAATGAGTCAAACACTCAAAGTGGGTTGGGAAATTTAAAAGATATGTAAAAATGTATACATAACCTTATGAACTTTTATTCACTAATAATATTCCCTCAATCAACCCTCACCATCCAATCTAAGACCCTACTTATAAAAGATAATTAGGTCTCCCTAGCCCTGTGTATATTCATTTTTAGGCCTATTTAGCCTAATTAGATCATTAGGTTAATTTTTAACTTGAGGATATTTTAAATTGGATAAAATAATAATGTATGGGAATATTATAAATTCCCAATAAATTTTATAGTAGTCATAACCATGAGGTAAATTTGAATTCGAGTCTTTTAGAAGTTTTTCTTGCCCTTTTCTAATTTGAATTTTCAAAGAATGTAATGAGGGTTTGAGGGTGTTATTGTGAGTCTAGGTTATTTTAAAATATATTAGTTTGATAAAAAATGTTTTAATAGACATTTTATGGTCTCATAAAGGTCATAAAGTTTTTTTGAGTCATATGTCATTTTGATTATGTGAGGTGGCAACTAGTGTGTTGATCACCCTATGTGGGTTTTAGAGTAAATAGAAGTTTATTCTTTTAATAAAGGGTTATAGAGTCTTGATTTGGAGTATATTTAAAACTATTAAACTATGATAATGATTATTAATCTTTAGGAAGGACATGGGATGGATAAAATAGGGAAGACCTAAACATGAAAATAAGGTTTGCCAAAACAATGTTATGTAAGCTTTGATGAATTAATATACAGACCTTGTTGAGGTATTAGTTTATTGATATTACATGTGTTATGGTTGATAAATTTAATGGATATTGGTTATGTTTAAAATTATATTTTCAAGATAATTCAGTTTTTGTTGAAGTAAGACTTTAAAGGTGTTAAGGAAAGTAAGGACCCTGTCAATGCATGAGAACACAAGCCCCTGTTGGGTTGACAAAGATTGATATAAGCAATTGTAAGTATCTTTTGGATCATGGAATAATATAGTAACTATGTTTAAATGTTTTATAATTATATTAATATGTTTTTATAATGAATTTTTTCTCTCAGATGGATGAAAAGAGAATCCTGATTAAGAATGTATAGACAGACCCTGTTATTGAATTTTCTATCTGTTATAGACTGTGGTTTTAAAATGGATAGATAAATATAATTTACTAAATATTTTAAAGGATTTTTTAATGATTTAATAAGGATATATTTATTATAAATTATGTGTAATAATAACCAATTTATTTGATTTTCATTTATATGTTTACTCAGACCCCTGTGTTGTGTGACTTAAATGGTGGACTATATTTATTAATAAGGTTCATTTAAAATTTGGTAGATCATGTCCTAATTTAATAAATATTTAATGATTAATATTTTATTTTTGGATAATATTAAGTAATAAATTCACCCTTGTTCAAAAGCATTTAGTAAACTGAACCCTACTTCCTAAAACCATTATTGTTAGACTAGATTATGAGAATGTTTTTTTCAAAGAAGAGACATTAAAAATGTAGATAAAGTGTTTTTGGCATATATAAATGAGTTTATTGAATGTGTTTAAGGTTACTTGACATTTTTTTTTGATTTAAAAAAGTGTTCATTTCATTTATAAATAAAAAGTCTTGTAGTCAGTCCTTGATTAACATAGTTAAGAAAAAATATGTCTTAAAAAGTGGAGTAGTGGATTAGAAGAGAGATCCTAGAAATTAAAGTGTGTGGAGAGGTTATTGATAGACCTAAAAAATTAAAATAAATCTTTGAAACTAAACATAATTTTCAAAATGGGAAATTGCTTACTCTTGGCCTATGACAAGCTCCAAGAAACACCAAACTAGGGTTTGTTCCATAAAATTTTTTCTAACCTATAGAACTTGATAAAAATTTGTATTCTTAAAAAATTTAATATGAAATAAACAAATTTAATGGTTTTTAGTAGTCTAAGGCCTGGAAAGTATGGATTCTATAGGTCTAGGGTGTATTAGGCCTAGAGGAGACCTAATTAAATAGGTCTAAAGAAAGAAAGAGTATGAAGGAGAAGGGTTGGAACTTCAAATTTGACGCATAGGTATATATTAGCATCAAAAAAAAATAATTGATGTTTGGTTTTCATTATGTGATTGTACTTTTATGGTACTAATTAGTAATACCTATAAAAGGGCTAGAAGGGGTACAAAAAGTAAACATAATTGTATAAGAGTGAGTTGATATATATGGTTGTGAACTAATAATGGACCTTGTATGAATGTTATGAGATTATATAATGTGTTAAGAATTAAATAATAATTTTTATCAACCTTAGTATCATGGTTACATGTTGTCCATAATGACTATAGGGAATGAGCAATAAAGAAATGAGAACTTAAATCAAACAAAAAGGCAAAATTTGATAGAAAA
Source organism: Torreya grandis (assembly GCA_037957365.1). Taxonomy (NCBI): domain Eukaryota; kingdom Viridiplantae; phylum Streptophyta; class Pinopsida; order Cupressales; family Taxaceae; genus Torreya; species Torreya grandis. The sequence goes on along the minus strand of JARHVA010001934.1, from coordinate 1,943,725 downwards.
GTGGTTTCATATAATTTGATATAGTGTGATGAAATGTTATAAGTATATTGGAACCTCGATTGAATAGGTATTTTGAGCTTTGGTCTTTTTGAACTAGGTTGGCCTAGCATAGGCTAAGGAGAATCTGCAAATTGCTAGTTTTCAAGCAAAGTGAAAGTAAATTATAGGTTAAGGTGTAAGATCTCTACATCATTTAGTATTAGAGAAATCTTTATGATTTAGGAAGGTAAAGATAGGTATATAAATTTATGAATATATGGTTCATGTTGCATGATTGATAGGTGTTTATAGGAAAGAAGCAAGAAGGTAGTGCATGGAATCTTGTTGAGAGATAGAAGATTATGATAAAGTATGAGGTATGATTTATGATTGATTTATTGATTAGAATGTATTACTAATATAAAAAAGTGAATGAAGTTACATCCCTACATTAAAGTGAGATATTAACAAGCTCAAGTGAGAAAGAGACAAGATCATAAAGAGAGCTTGATAGTGAGAAGATAGTCCTAGTGCAAAGGACAAGAGTTGGAAGTCCCAAGTGTGGTCTGATAGAGAGAGAACGGTTTAAAGTGTGAACCAAAAAAGTGGTCCAAGTGAGGCCAAATATGAGAGAGATCATGTACCAAAGTGAGGTACTCAAGAAGAATATGAAGGGACAAGTATAGAGAAAGGAGAGAGACAGGGTTGAAATTAAAATCCATAAAGAAAGAATGATGGAAAAATAGATAAAAGAGATGAAAGAGGAATTGGCCAAGATGGAGAAAGAGTTGATGAGGATATGGAGTGTATGTATATTTTATTTTGGAATTAATATTAGAAAAAAATTTAAGTGTAGCTTCATATAAATGTTTCAAGAGAGAGAGAAAGCCAACAGATGATAGAACATTTGGAAAGGTAGCTAAATGAGATGGAGACACAATTTTACATGGAAAAGGAGGAGAGATGTAATAGATCCTTAAATTTTTTATTCTAATAATGATGTGTTATGGTTGAATGCAGGTAAAGAAGTGGATGGTGAAGTGCTTGATTGTCAAGAAGAAGATGAATGGACAATAATCCATAAAAAAACTAAAGATGATGCATTAAAGAGTATAGGTACAACTAAATATGAGGTGATTTTTCACCCTAAAGATGGAGAGATAATTAAAGGGGAAAAGTGGAGAAATGAAGAAAATCAAATGAAATATGATGTGGAAGACAAAAACATGATAGGTAATGAAATGCATGTGGTTTTTAATGACTATTTTGAGGATGAAGATGATGTTCTATACAAAAAAACCATAGTTTTTTTTAAAGAGTTTATTGGCTCAGCTAAAAATAAGGAAAAATATGAAGTGCTTGAGGGAAGTAGTGAACAAGTGAAGGAATATGAGAATGAATTCATAGTCCATATGCATGGTAAAGAGATGACTTATTTAAAATTTAAGAGAGAAGGAGTAGCTACAATAGAGCACAACATGCTAGAAGATGAGGAAGATAATCTTATGAACAAACAAGAGACCTTAGAATGGTCAAAAGAGGATGATGGAATGATATGGAGTATGTATGAAGATGAATAGGTAGAATTAGCAAAACTATAGAAAGAAATTGATAGAGAATGGCAATCCATGATCAATGCCATGCATATTGAAGAAGATTATGAGAGAAAGCAAAAGAAAAAAAAATGATTAGAGGTGAAAGCAAAAGAAAAGGAGCACATGGAAGAAGTAGAGGCATAGGTGTGGTAGTAAGGAGCACACACATTTATATGATAATTTGAATGAAGCAAAAGATTGGAGTTGGAGTCCATTTATTTTCTCCTTTATGGATTGTTGACCATTTTTTGCCCAATAGGCCAAAAATCGGTCCCCTTCTATCCTTGCTATTCTAGGCCATTTCATTTTTTGATTTTGCATGGATCTATCCATTTCTATGGACTCTACAAAATTTATATGGACTCTCTAGGTTTATTTCTATAGACTTTGTAGGTCTATTTATACAAACTCTGTAGGTGAAGTTTCTATGGATTCTACATGTTAGTCTTTCGGTGCATGAAGAATCAGTTTAGAGAGTGCTAGGTTTTACAAGGATTCTTCAGGCTCTTGTCTGAAGAATTTCACAAGGAAGGTTGGCATCATTGAACCATTGAAACTTTGAACTAGTTAAATGCCTTGGTTCAACACTCAATTTAATTGACAAAGTTCATCAGCCTTGGTTCATTTCAGTTGGTTCAATGCTTTAGCTTGGTTCAACACGTTGGTTTAATGCTTTGGTTCAATCATTCAATTTATTAGATGGTTCAATGTGTTGGTTCAATGCTTAGTTCAAAGCCTCAGTTCAACAAACACTTAAACCATTGAACCGATTCAATGGATTGGTTCAACAGTTGGTTCAAATGAGTGGTTCAATGAGAAAAGTTCAAAGGCTTATTTTTCAGTGGCACGGTTCAAACAAATGGCATGCAGTGTTGAACCATTGAACCGTTGAACCATTTTTGGTTCAACCAGTCAGTTCAATGACTTGTTTCAAGGGAGCATCCTAAAGATAAAGGGCAAGTTCCCTTGTGGAGGGTAGTTCTGAGTCCAAAATCCCTTGCAGAGGGTAGGGAGCACTTCAAAGGAAGCCGAAGGATTTCAAGGATGCAAAAAAGACTTAAGGCTTTGAATTCCTTCAGACTTTTTGTCTGAAGGAATTCCTTTGGACAAAAAGTCTAAAGGAATTCAGAGGAAAGATGTAGCCAAAGAACCTGAAGACAAAAGGACAAAAGACTGAGATAATTCTCACAGACTTTTTGTCCATGGGAAAATTATCCATGGAAAAAGTCCACGGGAAGAAATCCATAGAAAAAGCCTGCAAAAATTTGTCAAGGATGGTGACGTCTTGAAAGCCATCAATTTCAAGAAGACAAATTAGCTATTATTTTTCAAGTGATGATGGGTGCGCGAATGTCAAATTTAAGACAGTGAAATAGCCATTTGCTTTTAAATTGCTTGAGTGCCAACCATGAAAAGAGCCCAAGGAACACAGTGACCCACTAGAAGACCATCCTCGAGGGTTGAAGGAGTAGAAGGAGACAAAACTAGGAAGAAGACAAGGCAAGAAATAGACAAAGCATCCAAGTGGTGAAAGGAGGTGTCAACTCAGGGATTTATTCTTGCAATTGGAACAGTGCTTGTTAGGCAGTCACCAAATGGTGTAAACAGTAGACAAGCCATGCAAATGGATTGAAGGGATTAGTCTATTTTCAAAAAAGAGGTGCGGCCATGTTTTTTACATTAATGTGGAACACCAAAGTCAAAGTAGGAGTTGACAATTGGATAGCTCCCTCTTCCCAAGGCTCAGAGTGCACATGGGCTAGCTTGCAAAAAGAGCACCAAAATCTTTCCCAGGAAGTGCCAAGTTCTCTTTATCTTTCTATATATTTTAAAAATTCTCATTTGAGAAGGATCCACTCTCTTAGCCTTAAGGAAAAACTTTTCCCAAAAATCTCTTGGGCTTGTAAGGCAGAGCTGCCAGATTTTACCTTGAATCAGGACTTAGCTTTTTACCTCTATCTAGACTTGCACTTTAAAGTATATGTCTATTTTCTTATTTTATGTTAAGTCATTGTCTTTCATGCTTTCATAGATTGATCATAGTATGTCCAGTGCATTGTGAAATCTCCTTTCTGTAGGTCTGCTAGAAGTGTCTATAGGGGAGTGTAGGTGCCTGTGAATAGGCTACTATAAGTGTGTCTGAGGATGCCTCTAGTAGTTTATTCCTCCTTGTATTTCCATGGACCCCAAGCTGACTATTGTAGAAGAGCTTCCCACTTCAGGTGAAGTGTATGGGTGCTTATTTTTGGTGAAAAGCGTATATTTGGGCTGGGTGCGTCAACTTTTTTGGTGTATCACCTTTTCCTTTTTTAGGCTTAGGTTCTATTTTCAGCATCTCTCTCTCCCTTTTCATCCCCCCTTTTTTCATTTTATTTGTTAGTAGTAGGAGAAACTAGGGCCTAATAGATACATCAAAGGGAGCTAGCCCTTATCTAGAGACTCTCCCCTCTAGCTTCTCTAGTCCCACAGGTGAGAGGGGAGTTTCCATTATTGCGTGTGGAAAGGCAGGAGCTCAGCCTCCTACCCTAGGTGAAATCCATTGCATCAACATGGATTATAATGTAGGGGAATCTAAGAAATGCCTAAGAAATGCCCTAGTAGTCATGACCATGAGGGAAATTTGAATTGGAGTATTTTATAAGTTTTTCTTACCCTTTTCTAATTTTAATTTTCAAAGCATGTAATGAGGGTTTGAGGGTGTTCTAGTTAGTCTAGGTGATTGGAAAAGATATGTATTTGATAAAAAAATTTGTAATAGACTTTGTATGGTCTCATAAAGGTCATAAAGTTGTTTTGAGTCATATGTCATGTTGATTATGTGAGGTGGTAGCTAGTGTGTTGATCACCCTACGTGGGTTTTAGGGCAAATGGAAGTATATTATTTCAAAAATTTATTATAAAGTCTTGATTTAGAGTCTATTTGACACTTGAAAGGTATGAGAATGAGTAGTAGTCCATAGGAAGGACATGGGATGGAGAAAATAAGGTAGACATGAACATGAAAATAAGGTCTACCAAAATAATGTTATGTAAGATTTGATGAATGAATATACATACCTATTAAGGTTTTATATTGTTTATATTAAATGTGTTATGGTTGATACATTGAATTGAGATTGGTGATGTTTCCAATCCTATTTACAAGCTAATGTAGGTTTTGTTGAAGTAAGAATTTAAAGGTGTTCAAGAAAGTAAGGACCTTATCAATGCATGAGAACACATGCCCCTATTGGACTAACAAAGATTGATATAAGCAACTGTAAGTGTATTTTGGATCATGGAATACTATAATAACTATGTTTCAATGTGTTATAAGGATATTAAGAGGTTTGTATGATGAATGTTTGCTCTCAGATGGATGAAAATAGAGAGTCCTAATTAAGAATATATAAATAAACCCTGTTATTGAATTTTTTTTAATCTATTATAGACTATGTTTTTAAAATGGATAGGTACATAAAATTTTCTAAATATTTAAAATTATTTTTTAAGGATTTAATAAGGAGATAGGGATTAAAAATTATTTGGAATAGTAACCAATTCATTTGATATTCATATATATGTTTACTTAGACCCATGTATTATGTAAGTGACTTAAATCATGGATTGTATTCATTAAGAAGGTTCATTTAGAAGTTGGTAGATCATGTCCTAAGTTATTGAAGGTTTAATGAGAAATATTTAAGTCTTGGTTAATCATAAGTAATCAATGCATGCTTGTTCACAAGCATTTAGTAAACTAAACCTTGCTTCTTGAAATAATTATTGTCAGACTAGACTATGAGAATGTTCTTTTGAAAGAAGAGACATTGAAACCATTGATAAAGTGTTTTGGGGGTATCTAAATGAGTTTCTTGAATGTGTTTAAGGTTACTTGACATTTGATTTTTATTTAAAAGAGTGTTCATTTCAATTATGAAGAAAAAATCTTGTAGTCAGTCCTTAATTAACATAGTTAAGAGTAAATACATCTTGAAAAATTGAGTAGTGGATTCGAAGAGAGATCCCAGTGATTGGAGTGTGTGGAAGGGGTTTTGATAGACCTAATGAAGTAAATTTGGTTCTTTGAAACTAAAAATAATGTTCACAATGGGAAATTTCTTACTCTCGGCCTGTGATAGGCCCCAATAAACCCCAAACTAGGGTTTGTTCCATAAAAAAGTTCTAACCAACAAATGTTGACAAAAATTTGTATTCTTAAAAAATTTCATATGACCTAACTAAATGTAATGGTTTTAGGTAGTTTACGGCATGGAAATTATGTATTCTAGAGTCTAGGGTGCATTAGGCCTAGAGGAGACCTAATTGAATAGGTCTAAAGAAATAAATAGTATGAAGGAGAAGGGTTGGAACTTCAAATTTAACCCACAGGTATGTATAGGCATGTGAAAGAAGATTTGATGTTTGGTTTTCATCATGTGATTATAGTTTTGTGGTAGTAATCAATAATATCTATAAAAGGGATAGTAGGGGTGTGGCAAGAAGATAGAATTATATCAGAGTGAGTTGATATATATGGTTGTGAATTGATAATGAACCTTATATGAATGTTATGAGATTCAATAAGGTGTCAAGAAGTCAAGAATCATTTTGATGAACCTTAGTATCATGGTTGCATGTTGTCCATAAGGACTATAGGGAATGAGCAATGAAGAAAGGATAAATTAAATCAAATGAAAAGGTAGAATTTGATAGAGAAGTGGTTTGATATGATTTGATATAGTGTGATGAAACATTTTAAGTATCTTGGAACCTTGATTGAACAAGTATTTTGAGCTTTTGTCTTTTTAAACCAGGTTGGCCTATCATAGGCTAAGGAAAATCTATAAATTACTAGTTTTCAATAAAAGTGAAAGTAGATTATAGGTTAAGGTTTAAGAGATCTACATCAACTACCATACATTTTGACCTCCCACTTAGGTATCTTCAACATATAAAAATTTCAAATCCATACAAGCTCTCAACTGATGCATATAGGCTTGTTTTAGGCCTATCTAGGCATAATAAGGTAATTTAGGACTAATACTATGTAGAAGTGACAAATCATTAGATAATTATTGAGAGTGATTGGTAAACTATTGTTTCAACTTATTTCAAGGTTTCTCATGTTCTCTCTATTCTACCCATGACCCTACTTATGTGCTTAGTTGTAGGTGGTTTTGAGTCTGCCAAGACTATGTAATGAATGACCTTATCCTCATGAAAATCTTCCCCATATTAATACCATACCCCTTATATGTAATTATTCACCCCTTTAGATCTCCAAATTATTAAATACACTCTATGATGATCCTCTTTTCTCAAATTTTTCTTCTTTAATTCAATACTGTATATGTAGCTTGGGTTCTAGGACTGTGAGTGAGAAGGAAGAAGTGAGGTGTTTCCTTAAAAAAATACCTCATAGTAGATTTCAACATATTATAAAATATTACCATATTTTTTCTATCCCTATAATACCCATTTGAAATGAAATAGGGATCCCTTGACCAAATTTCTCTCCACCTATAGTCAGGCTTGTAGGAGGTAACTAGGATCTTGATCGTGCCACTTTCTTGGTGAAGGTTGAGAATGGTTTCCCTACTTCTGACCCTATTTGACACTATTCATATATCTTTATACCTTCTCATATGCTAAATACATTCACAAGGTCCTTCCATCCCTTCTATACCTCACACTAATAGTGATCATCATCCTTACTTATTTTACCTTAAAAGGCCTATAATGATTGATGAGAGGTCTGTCTTTACATAATGGGTTAATGGTAGGGATGGTTAATGCATGGTCCAATGATGAAGAGGTAGTTTGGGTATATAACAAGAAGTGTATAAAAAATAAGGACATTATGTGTACCCTTAACACCACTAGAGACCCTCTACAACTATTATATCCTCCCCTTGATGATGAGACCATGTTTACTCATGATAATCACATTTTTGATAGTACCTTGGAGTGATTAGGTTATAATGAGGATGAAAATGAGATATTACACAATCAATAACCATAATTCACTTATATTATTAGGCTTTGAATACCCTACAATATATGATAAACTATTTGTTGATTGTAAGTAAAGAGAACATGTAGATTTTATTGATCTCACATCCTCACACATGTAAACCAAGGGTGAAAGGTGATGGAGATGGTATTTGATGACCTAAACATTAATTTTTAGAAAATCCTTAAAAATGTACCAAAATTGTTACACTTTATAAACCCTGCACATATGAAGAAGCTCATTGGAGTGGCTAGGCTGTTAACATTTGTTCATAAAGACCAAGCCATGAACCTACATACAAATTCCATTAATAATAAGGTAAAGGGATCCCATTTCTCTCCCCAAAGTCCTAGATATTTATATTCTCTCTCATTTTTAGAATGAATATAAAATTGAAAAGTTGGCTTGGGATGCCAAAGAACTCGATAAAGAGAGGAGAATAGTTTTTGGCCCATTTGACATTATTTTGACCTAAAAATTCTTCCAAAAATATGACATAATATCATCTACGATATATGATTCCCCTCAATAAGGGTTGATTTTATAAATATATATAATATGTAGAAAACACCTAAAAATCCTTTTTTATATTTTTTTCATCTCTTTTGACCTTGGGAAGTCATTGCAGGATGAAGGGAGGGAAATAACAAGCTAATTGGAATTTTAAACTAAGTGGTATGACAAGAGGAGTATAATAGATGTATATTTGGCATGTGTGGGGCCCATTTGGGTAGTGGGAGGTGGAAATGAATTTTAAAATGGACCTTTATGATGTGAAATGCTTAGTCATGACCATGTGATAAGAATGGGACATACTTAAAACATTTATAATGTGTTTTTTTATAAACACTTCCTACTTTTAAAGGTTTACAAGACAAAATGACTTATGTGAGTAATTTTGATGGTCATTTGGTAGCTTAAATGTGATTTCCCTTACTTAGGGGCTCCTTTTTTTCTTACAAAAGCTCTGATCAACTGTGATATCCCCTTCAAACAGGGAATATAGAAACACAAAAGCTCTGAACAAATATACGAATTTGCAGAATAAATTCAAATAATAAGAAACCATAGTAAATCTCTTAACTGGCAAATCACTAATATTATTATTGTCCAAAAGGTTACAATAGATGTCCTCAGTCATGCATAAAAGGAATATTCAGATACGGCCTTAAAACCCTGATTAACTTTTGCAAATCTGACACTTGAGCTTGACTCTGTATGTCTCGGCTTGCTGTGTCGAACACACAGTCACCGACATCGGTCGATATACTGCCAATTTTGGTCTTTGTTGGTCCTTCTCTGCCGACGTCGGTCTCTAGTCGGTCGATGTCAGTTATTAGGGATCTCTGTCTGCCGAGGTTGGTGTCTGCATGGATCTGTACAGACCTCGTACGGCCACCCAATAAGCACAACCTATCTATTTTCACCCCTGATCTGAAGATATACAATTCTAATATAGAATATCTCTATCTGTATAATTTATTGAATAATAACTAATAAAATAAATACCTGAAATACTGTGATAACTTCTGTGTGAAGTTATCTCTCAAATTCCCTGAAATACTGTGATAACTTCTATGTGAAGTTATCTCTCAAATCTGTAAACCTCTATGATAACTTCTGTATGAAGCTATCTCTCAATTTGGCAATAGATTAGCTAATATTTCACAGCCTCTGAATCGCACACAATGAAGAGTTGACGTTCTCCACTGCAGATGGAATCCTGGTACCCTTGGCTCAGTCTTCACAAAAGAATTTCTTCAATATCAAAATCAATAATCAAAATCATCCAACTCTCTCCCATGAGAAACTCTTATACCCTTCCAAAGGTGTGCTTGCTAAAATTAGATTTCCTCAAATTAGAACTTGGGGTTCTAAAATTAGAATTCCTCAAATTAGAACTTGGGCTTCTTAAATTAGAATTTGGGTCTTAAAATTAGACCAATTAATTAATAATTAATAATTAATTAATATCTAATTTAAAATTAGACCAAATAATTAATTAATTAATAATTAATTAATATCTAATTTAAAATTAGACCAAATAATTAATATTTGATTAAATCAATCAAATATTAATATCTCCCTCAATACATGTCAGATCCTCAAACCGTCTGAAGCTGGTGAACCAGGGAGTGATTCTGCACATGACCATATCAAAACAAGGGTGCTCCACTGTATGTCAAATATCCCTAAATAATAGGAGCTTAGGCCCAATGTGTCTGAAATAACTTGAATGAGAGCCAACTATAGGAATTCTGTAAATCAAAGCCAAGCCAATCTCCATCATGACCCTCTATCCATCCAATCAGCCTACGAAGGTCGCATAATAGGCTAATCATCAAGCCTATCAATGTCCACAAAAAAGGGGACATGACAATCCACCCCTCCAAAAATTGCTTGTCCCTAAGCAATCTCAGAACAATGAACCACTCGATCCACCTGGATCCCAAATGTAATTATGCTCTGCACTACTGTAAATCAATGTAAGTACCTAGAATATCATCAGAAGTAGAACAAAGAGAAACCCATAATCAAATTGGCGAATGCAACTCAACCAAACTCTAAGAGCCCAACTACCATAGTCGAGAACACATGAGAACCAAAATCTCAAAGCATCATAACCCAAGTAGAATGGACAACTCAAACTACCAATTCCATCTGCAAGAGATGGTGCCAATCCATCCCATAATGGATGGTAAGAAACTGGAGCCGATCTACACCTATGTGAAATCAAATCTTGTCTCTCTGGGTCAAAAGAAGAATAATGAGCATACCCCACCTCAAAATCCTTGTGAGGTAGCATAGTAGATAGGATCCCTATAATCTCCCCACCCAATCTGCTAATAGCACCAGTACCTTGGATGAGAACACCTTCTATCACCCTATGCGAATCCAGATGAACACCTGCACTATCCAACAAATACTCCATGAATGATTCTGTGTAGTAAAAATTATATGTGGAAGCATCAACATACTCCCCCGCACACCACAACTGATCCCTCTATAAAGGTGGCACAACCAACTGTACCGCACTATCATCTGTGTGAGAAGAATCAATCTGGAGACTCGACTCCACTGGCATCCCAAACTCATCAAGACCAGGTACTCCCAAATCCTGAACATGTGTGTTAGCCTCAACAACATGTTCCTCAGCAACAACTGTAAGAACGTACTCATCACCAACCACCTCAATATATGAATGATCTAGGTCTGGAGCTGGTGAAGACCTCAAATGCTCTAGCTCCATGGTCACCTTAGCCAAATGAAACTGTGACTCCTCATAAGCTAGCTGCGTACTCTCAAGAATCTCAGAAGTCACCTCTAGTTGCTGAGTAAGCTCACTCACCTTATCTTCCTTGACCAAAAATGCATCATATGTTGTGCTGCCCCACTCCATAAGATAATCTCTGTTGGCTACCAACTGCATATAATCTTGTCTCAAAATCTGGATAGCCTCCCATAAAGAGTGGATCTCTGTTAAGGATAAATATCTGCCTCCCTGCTTGATGCTAGTAGGATAACCCCATCCATAAACTGCTAACAACTGACGAACATCATCGAAATGCTTGCAAGCGGTAGCAATGTCTCGCTCACTAACTCTCAGCTGACTAGACACATGGTGGCACTGGCTAGATTATCTCCTACAATCCTCCTCTGATGCATGGTCCAAAAGAGTAGACTCAAAATCAATGATCTCTAGAGTACTACCATCCATACTCTGTGAATCAACTCCAAATCTCATATCAACATATGGAGTATCAACAACTGTAGCATCACTGTCTAACTCTTCCATTCCAAAAGAAAATGTTGGTGAAACTAAGTCCTCAAAACTATCCACTGCATTCTCCTAGGTGTCATCTGCAATAATCAGATCCTGGGACTCTACTACAATCTCTGCCATAATTGAGAGATCATCAACACTTAGTGTACTAACATCTTGGTACACCTCTACACTCTGAGTGCAAAAATCAGACTCATCCTCATCTATCTCTGAAGAGACTGCTACTGAAACTATCTCATCCTCACAATCTCCCACTCTCACATCCTTTACAACTAACTGAGAGTCTAAATCCCCATGACTAAGCTCATCCACATGTCTCTCAGAATCTGAGTGAGCCACCTTCATTGCCTCCATGCCCTCCTTGATCTGCTGTAAGTCATCACAAGAAGAACCTGCTGTAACTCCTTTCTGTCTCCTTATGTTTTGAAGATGTTGTCTCGCATTGGCAGCCACTAATCTAGCCTCCTTGGCCTTTTATGACCACATATCATATAAATTTTGGGTCCTTTCCATATCCATCCAAGTTTGATGTTCTTGATGTGAAGATGAAGGAGCAATATGATCATGCAAAGAATCCATACTCTTATTATCCATATCATTAGCATGCTCTATGCTAGTCTCCAATGTAGAAGTCTCAAGTGGAAATTCTTGCAAAGTTGATATAGACAAATCATTCCCCATGGCTGCCCTCATATCCTCTTGAGTCAAATCAACATGTCTAACAACTGGTGTAGAGCTGCCCTCAACCCCTGTAGAGACCTCTTGTTTCTCCTTCATTTTGTTTTGTGATGTGGACCTTTTACGAATGGATGCCATATACCGTACTAATTTGTCTTCAAATGTAGGATCTGAAAGAGTTTCATTCATCCTCCTCTGGGTTTCAACCAACTGGTTCAAACTTTGTTTCAGCTTCTTCATATCCTTATCCCACTATTTCTGAGTACTTGAAGTCATCATGATACTTTGCTGATTCAATCTACCCAAACTACCCAATAGGATGGCAAGACATTAGCTCTGATACCACTGTGATGTCCCTTACTTATGGGCTCCTTTTTTTCCTACAAAAGCTCTGATCAACTATGATATCCCCTTCAAATAGGGAATATAGAAACACAAAAGCTCTGAACAAAGATACAAATTTGTAGAATAAATTCAAATAACAAGAAACCACAATAAATCTCTTAACTGGCAAATCACTAATCTTATTATTGTCTAAAAGGTTACAATAGATGTCCTCAGTCATGCATAAAAGGAATATTTAGATACGGCCTTAAAACCCTGATTAACTTTTGCAAATCTGGCACTTGAGCTTGACTCTGTATGTCTCGGCTTGTTATGTCGAACACACAGTCGCCGATGTCGATCGATATACTGCCGACGTCGGTCTCTGTCGATCCTTCTCTGTCGACATCGGTCTCCAGTTGGTCGATGTCAGTCACTGGGGATCTCTGTCTACCGAGGTCGGTGTCTACGTGGATCTCTACAGACCTCATATGGCCACCTAATAAGCATAACATGTCTATTTTCACCCCTGATCTGAAGATATACAATTCTAATACAGAATATCTCTATCTATATAATTTATTGAATAAAAACTAATAAAATAAATACCTGAAATACTATGATAACTTCTGTGTGAATTTATCTCTCAAATTCCCTAAAATACTGTGATAAATTTTGTGTGAAGTTATCTCTCAAATCTGTAAACCTCTGTGATAACTTCTGTATGAAGCTATCTCTCAATTTGGCAATAGATCAGTTGATATTTCACAGCCTCTGAATCGCACACAATGAAGAGTTGACGTTCTCCACTACAGATGGAATCCTAGAACCCTTGGCTCAGTCTTCACAAAAGAATTTCTTCAATATCAAAATCAATAATCAAAATCATCCAACTCTCTCCCATGAGAAACTCTTATACCCTTCCAAAGGTGTGCTTGCTAAAATTAGATTTCCTCAAATTAGAACTTGGGGTTCTAAAATTAGAATTCCTCAAATTAGAACTTGGGCTTCTTAAATTAGAATTTGGGTCTTAAAATTAGACCAATTAATTAATAATTAATAATTAATTAATATCTAATTTAAAATTAGACCAAATAATTAATTAATTAATAATTAATTAATATCTAATTTAAAATTAGACTAAATAATTAATATTTGATTAAATCAATCAAATATTAATATCTCCCTCAATACATGTCGGATCCTCAAACCGTCTGAAGCTGGTGAACCAGGGAGTGATTCTGCACATGACCATATCAAAACAAGGGTGCTCCACTGTATGTCAAATATCCCTAAATAATAGGAGCTCAAGCCCAATGTGTCTGAAATAACCTGAATGAGAGCCAACTATAGGAATTCTGTAAATCAAAGCCAAGCCAATCTCCATCATGACCCTCTATCCATCCAATCAGCCTACGAAGGTCGCATAATAGGCTAATCATCAAGCCTGTCAATGTACACGAAAAAGGGGACGTGACATTAAAAGAACTAATCAAGGTTTGAGGAAGACTTAAACAAACAAACCATGGAGAATGGATTTATAAACACCATAAATCTTTACATTGGGATCTAATAATGATTTAGATACCTTCAATATTGCTCAAAAGGTTGTTTTTCATCTTGAAATGACCCAAATAGGCTTAAAACTCATAATAATAAGAGCTTCAATCTTTCCAAACTACTTCAAATTTTTATAGGGATCCTTAAGCCTATCAAAATGCTATACACCATCCTTTTAGACTTGAGATAGATAGTGGCAACTTCTTGCTTATTCCATGATCACTATGACACCTAATAAATCACCAATAGGCCTCAAAACAATTGTGATATATAATGATCACAGGTAAACTCTATGACAACATGAGACCTCTTAATAAGATTAAAAGAATTAAAAATACCTTCATAGGACCATGACTAGTTTAGACACTATAGATAAGTTTATAGGGGTTTCATGCAAGTTTTTTATGGTAGGTGTTGACAATTGGCTTGTGAGGTGAAAAACATCAACTTTTTTGGTGACTCTGAGGGGTGACCAGCCTACTGGTCAAGAGAACCCACTAAATTTCCATGACAATGATATATTTTAAACATGACAACATGGATTGATGATTAATTTTTTTGACTTTAAAATAATTAGTACTTTATGACATCTCTTAGGAATACAATAACTCATGAGACACCACAAAGATAACTAAAAAAACAAACCTAAAACATAAGAGCATACCTAACACATAAAAGCACACCTAAAATCTAAGAAGCAAATAAAAAATAAACTAAGACAACTAAGGTAAATAAATACAAGCTTGTGTATGAGATATTTATTAAAATATGATAACAAACTACTAAAAACAGCTAGCTAAAACACACCTCATTTCTCCTCTAGGATCATAAGGGAAACTCCTTTGATCAAGTTGGCTCCATGAGGTCAAGTTGACATGTAATGAATAAAATGTAATTAGGTACTATCCTATAACCAAGGGATCCCACTTGAATTTTGTTGTGCCCCAAAAATATCACTCATTTTTGGGACAAAATTTGAACTATTTTGGTCCAACAGACCAAAATCCTCTCTCCCCTTCTCAAAAATTGTCTTGGGCATTCAAATTCTTCATTATTAAATCTTTTTCAGGCTTGAATCTATGGACTCTATAGGCTTGAATCTATTGAATCTATAGGCTTGAATCTATGGACTCATTTCTACCGATTCATTTGTACAGACTCTGCCAGTTCTACAAGCTCATTTCTACAGACCTCACAAGTTAGTTTCTACAAACTCTGTAGGAGAGAAATAGATTCAACACTTAGTCATTTTTTCTATCATGAAGAAATTGAAAATTTTTCCAAGTGTCATCTGCTGAGACACATTATGATTTGCTTCTCAAAGCAGTGGAACTTGCCACGTCTCCCTTGTAAGATAAACAGAGCGTGTCAAGTGTCAACATCTGCATGAATCCAAGTGAATCCTAAGTGTTTCTATAGTGTTTCTAAAGCTTAGTAGAAGCCACCATGTGTCGTCTTCTATAATACTCTCAAAAGGCATCCAAATCCTCTATAAGTTAAGTAGATGTTGCCACGTGTCCTCACCTATTTCATAGCAGATGCTGCCATGCATCACCTTTTGAGATCAACAAAAAGTTGACTAAGGCAAAGCCAAAGGAAAAAGAGTCTTTGTAGAAGTAATTAAACCAAGTTGACAACCCTTGAAGAGGGAAATGAGAAAAAATAAACAAAGATAATTCCTTTGAAAAAGTGAACCAAAGACAAATAGCCCTTGCGAAGGGCAGACAAGGAGCAAATGGACTATTTCAAAAGTTTGAAGGATATTTTTGGGCTTGAATAGTCCTTGTAGAGGGCACAATTCTCTTTCAGGAAAAGAATGCAGAAAAATGGTTAAGGCAATAATCCTTCAAACTTTTTGTCTGAAGGAATTCACCCAAGAAGAAAGCCTGACAAAAAAACCTAATGGAAAGTAGAGGCAAAGTGAAGGAAGATTTACTTTGAACAAATTGTCTGAAAGAATTCCTTTAGACTTTTTGTCTGAAGGAAAAGTCTACCAAAATAGAAAACCCACTAAGGAAATAAAATCCTAAAAGCCACCATGTGTCCCTCATAATTTTGCAGTGGAACGCACCACATGTCCCTCATAATGTTATAGCAGAATGCGCCATGTGTCCCTTACAAAGTGTAGCAGAAGCTGCCATGTGTCATCTATCAAGACAAAGATTATAATAACTTTCAAAGTAGAAAAACATGCCATGTGTCCATTACAAATCCTAGTAGAAGCCACAAAGTGTCCTCACCTATTTCAAAGTGGAAGATGCCATGTGTCACTTGCTAACATAAGTAGAAAGTAGCCTTAAGTAAAGAAAGAAGTAGTGATAGATGATTCCAAAGGAAGGTTCAAAGGTTCAATGTGGTTGGTTTAATGCAGCTAGTTTAAGTGGTCAAGTGAATAAATGGAACACAATAAAGTGCTTGAACCATTGAACCATTGAAGATTGAACCAAAATGGTTCAAAGGTTCAAAGGTTCAATCGGTCAGTTCAAGCAGTCAGCTCAAAGGAGTCCCCAAAGCCCATAGGGCAAAGTACCCTTGCAGAGGGTGGTGAACAAAGGTTCAAAGGTTCATAGGTTTAATAGTTCAAAGGAACCTCCAAACAAAGAGTAATAAAGTGATTAAACTATTTAACCATTGAACCTTGAACCAAAATGGTTCAACAGTTCAAAGGTTCAACGTAGATGGTTCAAAGGATTATCCCAAAGTCGAAAGAACAAGTGACCTTGTGGAGGATGGTGAACTAAGGATAGTTACCCTTGTAGAGGGTAGAAAACATTGGTTCAAAGATTAAAGGAAGTAACAAACAAAGGGATGGTTCAATCAAAGACCAAAAAAGTGATTAAACCAGGGAAGTGATTAAACCATTGACATCCCTATGGATGTCAAATTTAAGATAATGAAATATCTATTAATTTTCAAATACTACACAGATCCTATGTATAAATTTAGTGACCAGATAAAGAGATAGCTCAAGAGCTCATATCACACAAATAAGGATGAAATACAACAAGGAAAGGGAGAATGATGGAGAAAGATCAGAAATATCTGCACATAGGATATGTTTCTAGAAGGTAAAGTAGCCCACCAAGTGGACATCAAAAGAGCACGAACATTCATTGGCATGGCCCATTTTTTTACATCGAGCAAAGAAAATAGCTACATGCACATCAGGAAACACATCAAGCTACCCATATTAAAAATTGATGCTCAACTCTAGCATAGCCCATAGACAAAATTTAAAATGTATTGAACGCATCATAACACATTTTTTGTGAAACAAAGTGCCCAAGTATTTCTTGGAGCACTATATATATTGGACTCTTTCTTATTGTAAAAGGGGATCTCTCTCAGTTTTCAAAAATGAAACTCTACCCAGAATTGAAAGGCATTATTGAGACTTTGAGCTCAGATTGTTGATCACATTTCATTATTTGAATAAGAAAACAAGTGACTTTTTAGACTTTGTGCTAGAATAGCTTGGTTGTTGGGGAAATTTTTCTTATGTCTATTTTTTTAATACATTTTTTTACATTTAATTAAATAAGTAGAATTAGTGAAAGTAATCAAGAAGGTGTCCTGAAGCTAGTTGTGGAGAGACTTTGTGCCCCCATAATTGCCTTTAGTGTGTTTTCTTTATATTCCTATGTAAAGGATCTTGAGGTGACTTTGTGCCCTCATTTTCCTTCATATTTCACTCTTTGGTAGTTGAGGTGGAGACTTTGTGTTACATTTCATCTTGCTGTGTTACTATGCCCTATTATAGTTACTTGTCACTACTAGAAAGTTTCCTTTTGTTTGTTGAACAACACTTCTGAAAGAAGAGGAGTGCCTTCTATCATCTCATTAGGATTTATACTTTAATTTGTGAACATCATCTCTAAAAAAAGAGAGATGGATGGTTTATCCTACCCTTGAGTGTTATTTTCTACTTATATATATAGTATATAGCTCCTGCATATTTAAAAGGAATCTCCCCTTGATGAGAGGAGAGATTTGTCCCTTTTTGATGTAGTAAACCTGCACATCTAGTTGACCAATTTACCTATGCTATGGTTGAACAGACCTATTTTTCTCATCAGTTAGCTGATTGATAAAATATTCACCCAACAATTTTTGGTGACTCCACTAGGGATGAACATGTAATCTGAAGCCTCAAGTTTCAGATTGAAGAAGTCCATACCCTTATTCATTATAGACTCTAAAAAATCCATTCTGTATCTTACCCATTATCATTATATCCTTACCATTTCCCTCCACCTCCATGCCAACTAGAATAAAATGTGCAATTTGAAGCCTCAAGCTTCAAGCTGAAGCAGGGCTAGTTCTTTCCCATTTTTGTATTACAATTTAGCAACTCCATGCTATATGTGAAGCCAAAGGGCTAAAGGTATTGTTGACCCTATATTCAAGTTGGTACAACAAATTAATTTTTATTTGTTTCCTTCACCATCTCACCTCTAACGAACTAGGAGCTTTCCTCCTACTAAAGTCAAGTCTCCATTACCAGGCAAAGCATCTATTTCTACTATTAATAAAGCTTTGTCAATACTTACCCCTTTGAGATTTGTTATTCCACCTTTTCATAGTCATATAATGGCAGTTCAAGGTCCTTGGGGTAACTCTTTTGGCCCACTAAATTTAACTCCACCTCTACACAAGCTACCATTCAGTTCAAGGAAAATTTTCTCCAAATTCTATGGTGATGGGAAGGTTCATATTGATGAACATATTTTAGCCTTTAGCATAGCCTGTGGTGTAATAGGAGTGGAATTTGAAGATATGGCAATCAGGGTTTTCATGGAAACTTTACAAGGTACAACTGCAGACTGGTTCTATCATCTACAGGCCCAGACTGTGACTGACTGGAGCACCCTTAAAGCCAAGTTTGAAGCCACATTCAAGCCTGTAGAAGATGCACATGCCATGGTGGCTCAACTCAGACAAATGAATAAGGAGCCTCATGAACCAATGAGATATTTCAAAGACAAGTTCGACAAGTTGAGGAATAGGATTCCTACAATTACTCAACCAACACTTAAGAATCTCAAATGTTTCTTCATCAACTCTCAGCTGCCTAAAGTAAGTTTTCTACTAAGATGTGCTGGCCAAGTAGGACCTTGATTTAGCTCAAAATTTGGCCATTGAGGTGGAAGATGACCTTATTTTGGCAAAAAAGATAAGGAGAGATCCAAATAGAGGTAAATCCTCTTCATCTTCTAAATATCCATCCACAGGTACCACTGATCCAATGGTGCAAAAGATAGAAAATGAGTTGTTAGCTCTTAGGAAGCAAATGGTACAAGGGATATATTTAGCTCCTTCATATAGAGATATTCCAAGAAGGACATTCCCTAATCAGTCATACCAAGGCAATGCTACCAAAAATCAATGACAACCAAATCATCTTCCTCCCCCATAGGGGAAACTTGTCATTGAAGCACCCCCAACCAATTTAGCAATTGGATATCTTGAAATATAATTTGATTTCTCTTTCTAGCCTAAATTTAACCAAGAAAATGATGTTGATCTCCTTGTAAAAGATCAAGAAGAGTCAGCTGGTGACTCTGACATTGGTTTCCTGAATTATCAAGATGAAACCAAAAGTGAAGGTAAAGCAAATGAGGGATCATATGCTGTATTCACCCAGTCCCAGAACCAGTCAGCCCAACAAGTTGCTAAAGGAAAAATAGTGGAAAGTTATCAACCTATAATCTCAATTGCCAAATGAGGAACTTGTCTGCCTTTCCAACTAAAGGATCCAGTGAGTAATAAAAAGGTAAGAACATCAAGCATTCCTCCATCTTCAACTTTAATTCCATAGACCAGTCTTCCCCCTCCTAAAAACTAGAAATATGAAATACCTTCCTCTGTTCCTAATCCATTTTAGTCATTTGACATAATTGACCATGTCAAGAAGACCAAAATTCAAATTTCTAAATTTGAATTATTGTAATCCAATCCCGAGCAGTTGGATAGATTAGTTTAGAGTGTGAAGAATAAAGCCATCCCTACAGGACAAGATATTAGAAAGGTAACTCATGATTCTCCAAGGAACATGTCCATCCCAAACAATCTTGTCATTACTCCTCCAGCTACCCCTAGGAAAATAGAGCCTTTCTATGTTTCCCTATTCATAAATGGTCACAAATTGAGCAATTGCATCATTGATTCTAGAGCTTCAAACAATGTCATGCCTGCCAAAGTGGTAGAATCTCTTAGACTCACACTGACCAAAACAAATAGGAGATGTTTCTCCATGGAGAACAAACAAGTGCTTCTGCTAGGACAAATCAAGGATGCCCAATTTGCGTTTGTAGCATTCCCAAACAAAAGAATCAATATGACAGTCCTAGTGGCTGATGTTTTAGCCTCATACAACATTCTTCTAGGGTGAAATTTCTACAAAGATGTTGGTGGAGAATTGAACATGGACTTGTCTAAAGTGAAGATCCATGTCAAAGGCCTCATGCAGAGGTTACTTCCCAAAAAAGAATCAAAATATGTTGTCACTCAGACATTAGCCCCTGAAGCTCAAATTCTATTTAAATCTTCAGGCATGGGTAGTTACTTCTTAACCACAGAGGATATTCATGTTTTAGTAGATAAAAGTCTTATAGGTGATGATCTAAGAATCAAATCAGATGAAATAGTAGAATATGTGAGAGTATAATGCAAACACAAAATAATTCTCCCTTTCAAGCAAGGAGAAATCTAAAAAAAGATCAATTTCTGATGATGTTTAGATCCTAGAATTTGATGGCAGCAATTCTTCTACTAGCTTAGGAGCTGGGATTGTATTGATATCTCCTCAAGGAGATATTTTTCCCTCTTCATACAAGTTTTAGTTTAGAAATACTAGCAAAACTACTGAATATGAATCCTTTCTGCTTGGATTGAAAGCTGCTAAAGATAAGGGCATCAAACTCCTTCATGCCAAAGGAGATGTTGAGTTGGTGGCTTGTTAGGTGAGAAACCTATACCAAACTAAAATGGAGAGATTGTGCCACTACCAAAACTTAGTCTAGGATCAAATTGAAAGCTTTGATGCTTTCAACATCTCTACCATACCCAAGGAATTCAATGACCGAGCTGATGCACTAGCTGTTTCAGCAACTCTCTTAGTCCCTCATTCAGACTTCATAGGAGGAAAATACACCACCAAGTTGGTCTTCTGATCAAGTGCACCTGATAATACCAGTCATTGGTTGGTGTTTAATAATGACAACCAAATCATCACCTCTTTGGAATAAAGAGATAGCTTCAAATAATTGCACTTGAAGGCAGCAATCCTCAAAATCTTGAATCAGCTCCTAAAATGAACTCAGATGTAGATGAAGAATTATTTCAACTCAGAGGGAATATAATTACCAAAGGACTGGTTTCTCTTAAGAAACTATTTGATAAGCATGACAAATTCATCAAATAGTAGTAAATATATTCAAGCTCCTCTCAAGGGTTTGATCAGATAAATTTGGGTACCAAAGAAGGTCCCAAGATGGTTAACATTGGTAAATGTTGTACTCTAGAGGATAAATTCAAGTTTACTACTTTACTCAGCCAATACATGGATGTCTTAACATACTCTTATGATGACCTAAAGTCTCTCAAGCCTAATGAAATTTGCCATGACATTCCTCTTAAGGCTGACTCAGTGCCTTACAAGCAAAAATCCCGGTAGTATAATCCAAAGATATCAAGTACTATTGTGTTTGAGATATAACCTTTTTTGAATGGTAGGATCATTTTTCTAATCCATCATTCCACATGGATTGCCAACATAGTCCCTGTAAGGAATAAAAATGGTAAAATTTGTATTTGTGTGGATTTCAAGAATCTAAATTAGTCATCTTTGAAGGATAACTATCTTTTGCCAATCATGGATCAAGTGCTTCAAATAGTGATAGGTTCAAATATGTTATCAATGCTAGACAACTTCTTAGGATACAATCAAGTTGATGTTGGTGAAGCAGACCAACACAAGACTACCTTCACCATTCCTTAGGGCACATTTACATATAGAAGGATACCTTTTGGCTTGATAAATGCTGGTTCCACCTTTCAGAGAGCAATGGACCTTGATTTCAAGGATGAGATGGGTAAGTTCATTATAGTTTATCTTGATGACTTGACTATTTTTTCTAAACATTGTTATGATCACATACACCACTTGCAACAAGTACTGGAGTGTTACTACCAAAATGGAATTTCCTTGAACCCAAAGAAGTCAATTTTTGGAGTAACAGAGGGGAAACTTCTTAGACACATTGTGTCTAAAGGAGGCATAAAGATTGACTCAGATAGATTCAATTCTATCTAAGAGCTTACTTGCCTACAAGTAAGACTGCTATTCACTCTTTCTTCAAAAAGGTGATTTTCTTATGAAGTTTCATCCTTGAGTTTTTTGAGAAGACTCAAAACATTATGAACATGATGAAGGGAAAGACCAATTTCAGCTAGACTGAAGAAGGCAAGTAAGCATTTGAGGATATCAAGACTGCCATTGCCTATGGTCCAATTTTGGTTTGTCTAGACTATGTCATGTCCCCTTCTAGTTTACATCTTTTTGAGTGGATGATTAGCCTATTATGCGACCCTCGTAGGATGATGGGATGGATAGAGGGTCTTGATGGAGCTTGGCTTGGCTTCAAGTAGAAAAATTGTTCCAGTTGGCTTTCGTTTGGGCTCTTTCAGACATGTATTAAGGGAGATATTAATATTTGATTAATTTAATTAAATATTAATTATTTGGTCTAATTTTCAAACCCTAATTCTAATTTAAGAAAATATAATTAGGGCAAGCACACTTTTTGAGGGTATAAAGGTTTCTCATGGGAGAGAGTTGGATTCATGGATTATTGTTTTGAAGACAAATTTTGCTTAGGATTTTCTTGAGAAGACTGAGCCAAGGGTTCTAGTATTCTATCTGCATTGAAGAATGTGCCCTTTTTAGTGTGTGTGATTCAAAGGCTATGATATATCAGCTAATTTATTTCTAGGTTGAGAGATAACTTCACACAAAAGTTATCACAGGCATTTACAGAGATTTATTTTATTAGTTTTTGATTCAGGGTTTTGATTCAGATATTGCATAGATAAAGATCTTCTTTATTAGAGCTATATAACTTGAGATCAGGGGTCCATCAAATAGGGTGTGCTATATTGGCAATCGTATGAAGTTTGTACAAATCTGTGTAAATCTATATGCATCAGTGGAAAGTACAGAGACCGACATCGATAGGCAGAGACCGACAGTGACTGACATCGGCTGACCCTCTCACCGACGTCTGCAGGATAATGACACCAAGAAACTGACGGTGGTAGTATAACTAATGTTGGTGACTATGTTTTTGACATAGTAGGCTGAGACGTACTAGATTCAAGTTTTATTCCCAGTTTGTACAATACTCAGGTTATTAAGATCGTATTTGAATATTTTATTATATGCATGACAGAGGACATCTATTGTAATCATCTGAGTGAATAAATAAGAGATTATACTATGATTTATTTATCTATTTAGAGATATTTTGCTTGAATAAAGATAAGCAATTCAATAACATTCAGTTTCAGATTTCAAGGGAAACAAGGGTTATTACAGTGGTATCAGAGCTAAATCTTACCATCCTGAGGGTTTGATAATCTTATGCAACCACAAGAGTTGGGACCACACAGGTATAACAAATGTAGTAGAGCCTTGCTTGAAGGTACCCAAGTGTTAGAATAGTAGCTAATTATCATGAGTGACAGACGTGAGGGTAGCCCACCTAGGGGCCACTGACATAATGATGATCAGGGTACCAGAGAAGTCTACCGTGAGATGACACAGGCACTATAGGAACTTACTACTATGGTAAGGAGGATGAACCCACCTGATAGATAGAATGGGGAATAAGGAGATAACAAGAGTGCTAATATTAATCAGAGACCCCATCAGGCCCACTCTAGAAAAGCTGATAGACCTACAAGTCCTATGTTTGTTTAAGAGTAACCAGAAGTTCCAACAGAGGAGGAGGCAAAAGATTCCCTATTTGTAGATGTTATCATGGCTGCAAATGATGAGTGGGACTTATTAGCTCCTCAAGTTTTGGAGAAGATGTCCTTTGATCATTTTTTTAATCAGAAGAGAGAGCACTATAGATTGGTTAGAGAAGACATGAGACTTAGACACCAAAATAATGATCTAAAGCATGCTACGAGCAGGCTCACACTAGCGATATTTGACGGTAGTGGCAAGGTCACAGCACAGGCTTGGATTAGTAAGCTAGACACATTTCTCACATTACATTTGATGGCTGAGGGAGATGCTATTAGATATATGACACTGCATCTTGAGGGAGTAGCTCACGATTGGTGGCACCACGGGATGGTGACACTCCATCATGATCAGATCACATCTTATTAGGAGTTTGTGGATAGACTGGTGGAGAATTTTGATAGGAGGGATCCAGAATCCTATTTCTGAGAGTTGGCATAGTTGTGCCAGAGTGGCAGTCTAGACTCTTACATTGGTGACTTCTAGAGGTTATCAGTCATGGTTCTTAACATTTTAGAGAGGTGACTTATAGTGCTCTTCATGGAGGGATTGACATAACCATTGAGAGGTTGGATCAAAGGCTTTGATCCTCCCTCATTATAAGAAGCTATGAAGAAGGTGCATAGTATGGCGATGGCAGCCCCATCCAATAAATTTAACTCTAGAGGTACTTCTTCATTCAGGGACAATAAGGGCTTCAATAGGAATAGAGAAAGACCAGATTTTAATGTAAATAAATCAGGTGTTAAGAATGATTCAAAGGCCAACCTAGCAGCGCCACCTTTGGATAGAGAGGCTCTTAATGATCTACACAGGAAGAAGCTTTGTTTCTACTACAAAGGTCCCTATGATGCCAATCACGATTGTCCTTTGAGGCCTAAGGGCAAGGAAAATTGAGTGATGTGGGCTTATTATGAGGATGTGAAATTAGAATATTCTAAACATCAAGAGAGTTCTGAGGAGCCAGAGGCTGAGGCTTTAGAGCCTAAGGTAGAGGCAGAGTCAGAGCTCTAGATTCAGGAGGCACGCCTATCTAGCATCCAATAGGAGGGGTCATTAAGACTCTGTGGAGTTTTGGTAGGATAAAGGGTCATCACCCTTCTTGACATGGGAGCCACACATAATTTTATTGATACTAGATTTGTGGAGAAGCGTGGACTCACCATCAAATATTTTGAGGGCATTAGAGTTAAGGTGGCCGATGGTTACACCCTTAGGTGTGAGCGGATGATTAGAGATCTCCCATTGCACTTGAACAAATATGAGTTCAAGGTTGATTATTATGTGGTGAACATGGGGGATATATATTTGGTCTTGGGCATGAAGTGGCTTCATTCCCTTGAGGTAGTCAATCTTCATCTTAAGGACATGGAGATCCGTTTTGATGTTAACGGGAAGACACACATTCTTAAGGCAATATGGGATGGCAACATCAAAACTATTTCATTACATCGGATGGAGAGGCTCATGCGACATGACATGGTAGAGTGGGATGTCGAGTGCACATTAGCACCAATATAGGAGGGATAGCAGAAGACTGAGTATCATCCTGACATTCAACAGTTGAGAGTCAAGCATGATAAGGTATTTAGTGATATTCCACTAGGGAGACCTCTAGATAGGGGCATTGAGCACATTATTGAGCTTGAGGAGGGCACTAAGCCCATTATGATTACTCCTTATCGACATCTTAAGTGGTTGAAGGATGAGATCAAAAAAAAAATTAAGGAGTTATTGGCTATGGGTCACATTTGGCCTAGCAAATCACCATTCGCTTCTTCAGTTGTTCTAGTGAAGAAGAATGGCACCCTATGCATGTGCATTGACTACAGAGCCCTGAATAAGAGAACCATTGAGAACATGTATCCAATACCTCATATCAATGAGATTATTGATGAGCTCCATGGTGCACACTACTTCATGAAGATAGAATTAAGGTCAGGATATCATCAGATCAGGGTTCATGAGCAGGACGTTGAGAAGACAGCTTTCCATTGCCATTGTGGACACTATGAGTTTATAGTGATGCCATTTGGGCTCACTAATGTGCTAGAAACATTTTAGTCCACCATGATTAGAGTCTTCCATTCCCTGTTGAGGAGGTTTGTACTTGTTTTTTTGATGACATTCTTATATACAGTAGGACTTGGCAGGAGCATTTGGCTTATCTGGAGACTGTACTCAACATCTTGGAGAGGGAGTCCTTGTATGCCAAGGAGTCCAAATGTGATTTATGAATGACTAAATTGTTATACTTGGGTCATATTAAAAGTGCAAGAGGAGTGCAGATGGATCCTGAGAAGATCCGCACTATCATAGACTGGCCTATTCTGGCAAACCTTACACAGCTACGGGGATTTCTAGGTTTGTGTGGGTTTTATCGTAGGTTGGTGAATGGTTATTCATGACATACAACCCCTATGATAGATTTGATGAAAAAAGGTGCCTTTTGTTGGACACCTAAAGCACAAGAGTGTTTCATGAGGTTTAAAGAGTTGATGACTATGTGCTTAGTATTGGCACTACCCAATTTTTTGAAGCCTTTTGAGCTTTAGTGCGATGCTTCAGGGGAGGGCATTGGAGCGGTGCTTATGTAGGAAAAGCACCTCATAGTATATGAGAGCCATAAGCTCAAGGGACTAGAGAAAATTTACATCATTTATGATAAGGAGATGCTTTCTATCATGCATGCCTTAGCAAAATTTAGGCAATATCTCATGGGCAACACATTTTGCATCAAAACAAAACACAACAGTTTGAGACATTTCATGGGGAATCGAGATCTCAATGACCATCAGTAGAAGTGGGTGAGAAAATTATAGGCAGATGACTTTGACATCTCTTTCATTAAGGGCACCCAGAATGTAGTGGCTGACACCCTTTCATGTCGACCGTATTTGAGTACTATGGTCCACAATATAGAAGATTGGAGTCATCTGATTATGGCAGAGTATGCCAAGGATACATGGGCATCTAGCATTGTTGAGGGATTGATGGTTGATAATAGATATACACTTATGAATGACTTAATCATTTACAAGAGTAGGGTTTATTTGATCCCAGGATCAGTGATGAAGAACATTCTCATGCGAGCCTTTCATGATGTTCCTACTGTAGGACATCCCAGGTATTTCAAGACCTATAGATAGATTAGGGAGAGATTCACATGGAAAGGACTCAAGGTAGATGTTCTTTAGTATGTG
Source organism: Torreya grandis (assembly GCA_037957365.1). Classification (NCBI taxonomy): domain Eukaryota; kingdom Viridiplantae; phylum Streptophyta; class Pinopsida; order Cupressales; family Taxaceae; genus Torreya; species Torreya grandis. Next base: position 1,916,577 of record JARHVA010001934.1, on the reverse strand, counting down.
TGTGAGTGCCCTATTTGTCAGCAAAATAAGTAGGAGAACATGTACCCAGTAGGATTGTTGCGGCCACTTCCAATTCCTGACAGGAAGTGGGAGTGCTTTTCAATGGATTTCATTATGGGCTTGCCTAAAGCCCAAGGATGAGAATGCATATATGTAGTCATGGATCGGTTAATGAAGTATGCCCACTTCTTTCTGATTACCACCACATACATAGCTACACAAGTAGTAGAGGTTTTCTTTCGAGAGGTATTTCAACTACATGGGTTGCCTCAGAGCATAGTGAGCGACAGGGATAGTCAGTTCTTGAGTCACTTCTGGCAGGAGGTGTTCAGACTCTGTGGGACCAAGCTTACATTGAGCACCAATTACCACCTGTAGACCAATGGACAAACATAAATAGTGAACAAATGGGTGGAGGGGTACCTCAAGAACTACATTACAGGGTAGCAAAAAGCTTGGGTCAAGTGGATTCATTTGTGTGAGTATTGTTATAACACGACTTTCCACATGACCATTCAGATGTATCCTTTTATGGCATTGTACAGGTATGAGGCACCGAGTTTTCTAGATTTGCTATTGAGTGACAGTAGAGTGCCGAGTGCTGGAGACTTATTGCAGGAGAGTCAAGATACTATGAGGACTCTCAAGGAGAATATTGCTAAGGCATAGAATCAGCATAAGTAGTATGCAAATCAATGGAGGATAGAGAAATCCTTTGATGTGGGTGACATGGTCTATCTTATGCTATAGCCTTATCGTCAATCTACTCTTAGGAAGACTGGAGTGGAAAAGTTGAATCCATGTTATTATGGTCCTTTCAAGATCTTGAGGCGTGTTGGAGAGATGGCTTATGAGCTAGAGCTTCCGGTAGAGAGCAAGGTACATAATGCTTTTCATGTATCATGCCTTAAAAAGGCGCTGGGACACCATGTGTTACCTTCTACAATTTTACCTCCCTTAGATGATGAGGGAAAGTTGATTTTAGTACCTGAGTCTATCTTGGAGTATAGAGAGAGATAGTTGCATAGGAGGACTATAAGGGAATATTTTGTAAAGTGGAAAGATTTACTAGTGGAGGATGTGACATGGGAAAGCGAGGATATTCTACAGCATCTGGAGTTGAGATTGCTTGAGGACAAGCAATTTCAAGAGGGGCAAACTGTCATGTCCCCTTCTAGTTGGCATCTTTTTGAGTAGATGATTAACCTATTATGTGACCCTCGTAGGCTGATGGGATGGATAGAGGGTCTTGATGGAGCTTGGCATGGCTTCGAGTAGCAAAATTGTTCCATTTGGCTTTTGTTCAGGCTCTTTTGGACATGTATTAAGGGAGATATTAATATTTGATTAATTTAATTAAATATTAATTATTTGGTCTAATTTTAAAACCCTAATTCTAATTTAAGAAACCCTAATTCTAATTTAAGAAAATCTAATTAGGACAAGCACACTTTTTGAGGGTATAAGGGTTTCTCATGGGAGAGAGTTGGATTCATGGATTATTGTTTTGAAGACAAATTTTGCTAAGGATTTTATTGAGAAGACTAAGCCAAGGGTTCCAGTATTTTATTTGCATTGAAGAACATGCCCTCTTCAATGTGTGTGATTTAGAGGCTGTGAGATATTAGTTGATTTATTGCCAGGTTGAGAGATAACTTCACATAGAAGTTATCACAGGTATTTACAGAGATTTATTTTAGATAAAGATCTTCTATATTAGAGCTATATATCTTGAGATCAGGGGTCCAACAAATAGGGTGTGCTATATTGGTGATCATATGAAGTCTATACAGATCTATGCAAATCCGTATGCATCAGTGAAAAGTGCAGAGACCGACATCGGTAGGCAGAGACCGACAGTGACCGACATCAGCCGACCCTCTCACTAACGTCGGTAGGATAATGACACTAGGAAACTGATGGTGGTAGTATAACTAACGTCGGTGACTGTGTTTTTGACACAACAGGTTGAGACATACTAGATTTAGGTTTTATTCCCAGTTTGAGGAATACTCAAGTTATTAAGACTGTATTTGAATATTCTTTTATATGCATGACAAAGGACATCTATTGTAATCATCTGAGTGAATAAAGAAAAGATTATACTATGATTTATTTATCTATTTAGAGATATTTTGCATGAATAAAGATAAGCAATTCAATAATATTTAGTTTCAGATTTCAAGGGAAACAGGGGTTATTATAGACTACAACAAAGAGTTCATCATATACAGTTATGCTTATGAACACATGATTTCAGAAATTCTAGTTTAATAGGATTAAAAAGGTATGGAATCTCCCATTTCTTTCATGAGTTTCCCTCTCAAAGCTCATGAGATAAAGTACTTAAACATGGAGAAGCATGCTTATGCATTGGTGAAGGAAATCAAGCATTTCCACTTCTACATCTTAAATTCTCACACTACTGCCTTGGTTCGTGATACCATGATCAAATCTATACTAGCTCAATAGGAGTTTGGGATAAAAAGAGGAAATTGGATTACAAAGATCCAAGAGTTTGATCTAGTCATTAAGCCAACAAAGATGGTACGGGGAAAAGACCTATGCTAATTAATTATTGATAACAAACTAGAAGAAACAAAGCATGAACAAGCAAAGGTGGAAGACACACCGATAGTCCTCTTTATCTCCACCACAAATGAGTGGTATTTAGGTATTTCTCATTTCCTTACTTATGGTGAGTGTCCTTTTTACCTATCTTACAAATAAAGGAGGACTATCAAGTTGAAAGCTTCTAATTTTGTCCTTTGGAATAACGGCCTATACAAGAGGAGCCTTGATGGAGTATTCTTTCGCTGTGTGGACAAGGAACAACAAAGACAACTTTTGAAATCCTTCCACAATCTATCTTATGGAGGACATTTTTTTTTCTCCTATGACTGCCATAAAATTCTATGAGCTAGGTATTACTGGCCAACTTTGTTTTAGGATGCATATAAGTGGGTAAGAAAATGTGAACTGTGCTAACAGTTTGTTGGGAGACCCAAGTTAGCTGCCCTACCTCTCAAGCTAGTGGTCATAGAAGAACCATTCCAAAAATGGGGAATTGATTTTTTTGGAGTTGTAAACTTGACTTCAAGTGTTGGACATGATTATATCCTTACAACAAATGACTATTTCACCAAGTGGGTGGAAGCTATCCCAACCAAGCATGCTACTTCAAAAGTAGTGTGCAATTTCCTCAAGGAGAATATCATTTCCAAGTTTGGGGTCCCAGCAAAGATTGTCATAGATAATGCAGCTTGTTTCACTTCCCATGAGATTACTCAATTTTTTTTTTATTATGAAATCAACCTCTCTCACTCTTTTGATTACTTTCCACAAGGGAATGGACAAACTGAATCAAGTAACAAGAACCTGATGACTATCATCAAGAAGCTGGTGGATGACAACCAAAGGACATGGCATAAAGCATTATTTGATGCTTTATGGGTAGATATAATTACAATAAAAAGGGAAATATGTATGTCTCCTTTCCAAATTCTTTATGGTATCAATCTTGAGATACCAATCACCTTGGAATTGCCAGCATTAAAATTGGCTAAGGCAATTGAAGATCAGACATATGAAAGTTCCATTGATAAGAGGATCATGTACCTGACTGAGCTAGATGAGTAGAGAACTATGGTGGTGGAATGAATTGCTACCCATCAAAGTCTGGTGAAGAAGCTCTTCGACCAAAAGGCAAAAAACTATGATTTCTAGGTTGGAGATCAAGTCCTATTGTGGGAAAGAGAAGAGAACCAAAAGGGATTCATGAAAAGTTTGATTCTCTTTAGAGAGGCCTATTTATTATCCATCAGCTCAATGGTGAGAATAGATTCCTATTGAAATATCAAGATGGAATGCTCTTCTCTCTATCTTACAATGGGAAACATCTAAAACACTTCAATCTATGAAGTATCAAATAAGATTAGCTTGTACATATGTATATTTGTATAGTCTTTATTTCTATTTTTGTGCTTTCATTTTTGTTTTTATCTCCTTTATTTTTGGGTAACATGACTCCATAGCCCAATGGCACACTTCAAGGCACTAGATATTCTAGTTTCTACTCCCCTCAGTTGTTCGAACTGAAGGAAGTTCCCCAAATGGAGCCCACTATTGTCCCCCAAAAATATCACTCATTTTTGGGACAACATTTGAACTATTTTGGTCCAACAGACCAAAATCCTCTCTTGCCTTAGAAATTGTTATGGGCATTCAAATTCTTCATTATTCAAGCCTTTTCAGGCTTGAATCTATAGACTATATAGGCTTAAATCTATGGACTCTATAGGTTTGAATCTATGGACTCATTTCTACCAATTTATTTCTATAAACTCTGCTAGTTGTATAAGCTCATTTCTACAGACTTTGTAGGTTAGTTTTTACAGGTTCTGCAAGAGAGAAATAGGTTCAACACTTAGTCATTTTTTCTATCATGAAGAAACTATGGAAGCTTCAAAGTGTCATCTACCGAGACACATTATACTTTACTTCTCAAAGTAGTAGAACTTGCCACGTGTCCCTTATAAGATAAATGGAGTGCACCAAGTGTCAACATCTGCATGAATCCAAGTGAATCCCAAGTGTTTCTGCAATGTTTCTAAAGCTTATCGGAAGCCACCACATGTCTTCTTTTGTGGGACTCTCAAAAGGCATCCAAATCCTCTATAAGTTAAGTGGATGTTACCACGTGTCCTCACCTGTTTCATAGCAAGTGCTACCACACATCACTTTTTGAGATCAATGAAAAATAGACTAAGGCAAAGCCAAAGGAAAAAGAGTCTTTAAGGAAGGCATTAAACCAAGCTAACAGCCCTTGTAGAGGGCAACAAGTAAAAATGAACAAAGAAAATTCCTTTATAAAAGTGAACCAAAGACAAATAGCTCTTGTAGAGGGCAGGTAAGGAGCAGATGGACCATTTCAAAAGTTTGAAGGATATTTTTGGGCTTGAATAGCCTTGCAGAGGGCAAAATTCTCTTTCAAGAAAAGAACGTGGCAAAACAGTAAAGGAAAGAATCCTTCAGACTTTTTTTTTGAAGGAATTCACTTGGGAAGAAAGCTTGATAGAAAGCAGAGGCAAAGTGAAGGAAGATTTCCTTCAGAAAAATTATCTGAAAGAATTCCTTCAGAATTTTTATTCGAAGGAAAAGTCCATCGAAACAAAAAACTTGCCAAGGAAATAAAAGCTTGAAATCCACCACATGTCCCTCATAATGTTGTAGTGGAACACACCATGTGTCCCTCATAATGTTGTAGTAGAACATGCCACGTGTCCCTTACAAAGTGTAGAGAAAGCCACCATGTGTCATCTGCCAAGACACAGTTTCTAATAACTTTCAAAGTAGCAAAATGCACCACGTGTCCTTTGCAAATCTCAACAAAAGCTGCCAAGTGTCCTCACCTATTTCACAGTGGAAGATGCCACGTGTCACTTGCTAACATCAATAAAAAGTAGCCTCAAGTAAACAAAGAAGTAGTGACAGATGATTCCAAAGGAAGGTTCAAAGGTTCAGTGCAGTTGGTTTAACACGGTTGGTTCAAGTGGTCAAGTGAATGAATGGAACACAATAAAGCACTTGCACCATTGAACCTTGAACCAAAATGGTTCAAAGTTTCAAAGGTTTAATCAGTTAGTTCAAGTGGTCAGTTCAAAGGAGTGCCCCAAAGCCCACAGGCCAAAGTACCCTTGCGGAGGGCGGTGAACAAAGGTTCAAAGGGTCATTGGTTCAATAGTTCAAAAGAAGCTCTAGACAAAGAGCAATAAAGTGATTGAACCATTGAACCTTGAACCAAAATGGTTCAATAGTTCAAAGGTTCAATGTGGAAGGTTCAAAGGATTGTCCTAAAGATAAAAGAACAAGTGCCCTTGTGGAGGATGGTGAACTAAGGACAGGTACCCTTGCAGAGGGTAGAAAATATTGGTTCAAAAATTAAAGGAAGTGCTAGACAAAGGGATGGTTCAATCAAAGACCAAGAAAGTGATTGAACTAGGGAAGCAATTGAACCATTAACATCCCTACGGATGTCAAATTTAAGATAATGAAATATCTATTGATTTTCAAATACGACACAGATCCTATGAATAAATTTAGTGAATGAATAAAGAGATAGCTCAAGATCTCATATCACACAAATATGGACAAAATATAGCAAGGAAAGGGAGAATGATGGAGAAAGATCATAAATATCCGCACATAGGATATGATTTTAGAAGGTAAATTAGCCCACCAAGTGGACATTAGAAGAGTGCAAACATTCAATGGTGTGGCCCATTTTTTTGCATCGAGCAAAGCAAATAGCTGTGTACACATCAAGAAACACATCAAGATACCCATATTAAAAATTGATGCTCGATACTAGCATAACCCATGGAAAAAATTTAAAATGTATTGAATGCATCGTAACATATTTTTTGGGAAACAAAGTGCCCAAGTCTTTCTTAGAGCACTATATATATTGGACTCTCTCTTATTGTAAAAGGGGATCTCTCTCGATTATCAAAAATGAAACTCTGTCCAAAATTGAAAGGCATTACTGAGACTTTGAGATCAAATTGTTGATCATATTTCATTATCTGAATAAGAAAACAAGTGACTTTTCAGACTTTGTGCTAGAATAGCTTGGTTGTTCGGGAAATTTTTGTTATGTCTATTTCCTTAAAACATTTTTTGTCCATTTAATTAAATAAAGAAAATTAGTGAAAGTAATTAGGAAGGTATCCTGAAGCTAGCTGTGGAGAGACTTTGTGCCCCCACAATTGCCTTTAGTGTGTTTTCTTTATATTCTTGTGTAAAGGATCTTGGGGTGGTTTTGTGCCCTCATTATCCTTTATATTTCACTCTTTGGTAGTTGAGGTGGAGACTTTGTGCTATGTTTCATCCTGCTATGTTACTATGCCCTATTACAGTTATTTGTCACTACCAAAAAGTTTCTTTTTGTCTGCTGAACAACACTTCTAAAAGAAGAGGAGTGCCTTCTATCATCTCATCAGGATTTCTACTTTGAATTATGAATATCATCTCTAAAAATAGAGATATGTATGGTTTATCCTACCCTTGATTTTTATTTTTTACTTATATATATAGTATATAGCTCCTACATATTTATAGGGAGCCTCCCCTTGATGAGAGGAGAGATTTATCCCCTTTTGATGTAGTAAACTTGCACATCTGGCCAACCAATTTCCATATGCTATAATGTCACTATTGACCCTTGAAATATCCTATATTTTAAAAAAATTCCCACTCTTATTTACCCTATTGCAATGAATTCCTCATTCTCTCAATCACATGTCTAGGGATTTCTTGGCCATACTCACTCAGGGTGTCAATACTCACCATGTGTTTTTCATAGCTCAACAAGGTCTATTTAAGGTTTGATATAGATTGAATTGGGACATGAGTGGGATAGCAAATAATATCATGATGCTTCCATGATTTATCAGATTGATAATTAGACTACCAAGGAGGTGGATGAGGCTCATAATGGGTTTGGTAATCTTAGCAATAAAAAGAATCATTACAGGACCAACAAGGGTGAATGTGGGGCTGATAGGGGTTAAACCAGGGTTGGTAGGGATCAAAATGATATTGAAATGGATCAAATGGATCTTGATAAGGAAGTGGAAAACATAACTATGCCCCATATACAACCATGATCCCTAATTAAGCATATGTATAAAAATGAAACTATGAACAAGATCCTTTCTTACCCTTAAAGTGATGACTTTGTGATACCTTCTTGTATAAAATATGGCTAAAAATCTACTCCTCAAGTAGTTGAAATTCTATGAGATGACTGCAAAGATGAAAATGAGTGCTCTAATGCCTAAATATATACCCACTAAGCATGCCAATATTATTAGAAACCCAAGTTTGACCCTTTAAAGGAGGTTGTTTAGGCCTGCTTCAAACTTGGACCAACATGGGAATGGCTTAAAGGTTATGGGTAAACTTATCATTGGAATAGACCTTTACATTATGGGGATAACTCCACTAGTACATCACTTATGGCTCAGACTCACTAAAACCTACTGAATGGGGTGAAAAGGGATAGAAAGTGTAGAAATGAAACCTACTCTAAGGGGTGGTGATTCACCAATATTGATTATCCACTCAAATTGAACTCCTAATAACACTAATAGATAATGCATAGAATTATATCATTATCTCCAATGATTTCTAGCCAATAATGTCTCATATAGAGGTTGGTTTTAGATGACTAGAGTATGAGGGGAATGAGTGTAAGTTTTATTTCCAAGGCTCTTATAATTAAATTTACACTCTTAAGCTTATCCATTAGTAGTATAACACACTACATGATCTACATAGAACATCTGTTATCATCTATGTTAAGGCATTAGACATGTAAAGGGGAAATTACACCATGTATGCATATAAAACAATTAAATAAACACTATAAACTGATCATGGAGAAGCTAGAGCAATTCATTAAAATTCCAAGAGGTCTATAAATTATAAATTAGGTAGAGTTTCATCATACCCAAGTGAGGGATACAAATCAAAGCCTTAAGGCCTAAATATAGAGTAAAAAAGGAAGACAAAGAGGGGAAGAATAGAATTGAGTTATAGATGATAGGTCATCAACGATCACAATACACTCATACATCAGTTTCATTAGTCATAATAGTCCTCTTTCAACTTTCTCCATGCATTGATACTCTTCAATGCCCCCTTTGGCATTGACGTGAGGTGGTAGAGTTTTTAATTAGATTTTTTGACTTCTTACATAGAATGATAACACCCAATAATGGGTTAGTTACTTACCTATATAGTAGTTACAAAGTGTAATGAAGTGCAATTAGCCTTTATGAGGCATTTGAACATCCCATCACCTTATATTCATGTTGAATGACCTTGAGAAACTAATTGCATATCCCATAGTGGCTATGAGGAGTGTTATCTCACCTTTAAGATCAATTTCATGTTGTAATAACCCTACATTAATTCCCCTAATATCCCCTCTATGTCATTCTTCAACTTGGTTGACCAAGTAGGTTCATTAGGCCTAATTGCTTGATTGTGTGTGTTTGGTAGCCATGAAAAACTTGTATGAGACATTGAGATCATATGAATAGGTGAGATCTATGTCTAAAATAATTTCCCATATCATGACATGGGATTTTTTGAGCAAAAAACACCTAAAACAATGCCAAATTAGGTGAGTAGTCCACTTGATTTTTTAGCATCAAGGAAATAGCTATTTGGAGGAGAGTTACAAAGGAATTTCTAGGCATAGGTTTGGACATATAATGACTTGGGAAGATGAAACAAGTGTCAAACCTACCCCTATAATGATTGACATCTTTCAAAATAGCTCTGTAACCTATAAATCTCACAAAACCTTAAAAATGTACCCTTTATTAATAATTTTGTATAGTGTCCATATGAACTAGTACCGTGGGAAGAATATATTTTGAGTTTTCTGGATGTTTCAAGTGTTTTTAGGGTCATTCAAGAGTGTTTGATTTCTAAAGATTTCACTTTTCTCAGGTTTGGTATATATTAGGGTTTAAGTAAGGTTTTGGAGGTCTATCATCTTAACAATGGTTCATAAATATGTGACCTCCAATCCAAAACTTATGGTCATGTATGTTTAGTCCATATACCCCCTAAAACTCTTGAAAATATTTAGATCCCATGAAATGTGTGTGTGAAGATATGAGCACTAGTTGATGGACCTTCAGGTTTCTATAGGCAATTTGTGTAGGCCAGTTTATTAGCATTCATTCATAAACATGGGACCCTATAATCCACCCAATATTACATGTATGTTGATCCCATATGGGTAAAAAAATTCCTCTAGGATTTTTTCCCTAAGTACTCTTTCCATGGAACATATAAGCATTCAAATGGGAAAATATAGCTAGATACTTTGACTATGTAGCTTGATGTGCTCTTCAATACTAAATTATACCTCTACACTTATGTTCCCTCAACTCCTAACCAATCCTTCAAAAAATAAAAAATGTCATTATTCTATTTGCATAAGCCTATTTTAGGTCTGTTTAGGCCTAAAAAGCCTTTATGGGTTTGTTAACTCTTCCTTTTATGAACATGAGTTTCTTTCCCTTAAAAAAAAATTGCTATGCCTTATTCACTCCCCTTTATATTATTCAGACTTATATCAATCCCTCTGACTATGTAGATATCTCTCACTTATATAGTTGGCTTGTAGCTGCCTAGTTTATGCCTAAAAGAGTTACATTGTTGGGCTCTTTATTTCATTTGATGAGTCAAACAGTAAAGGTGGGATGGGAATTTTAAGATACAGGTAAAAATGTATTTTTAACCTTCTACACTTTTCTTCACTAATTATATTCCCTTATTCAACGCTCACCTTCCAATCTAAGACCTTTCTTCTATAAGACAACTAGGTCTACCTAGGCCTATGTGTATTAAATTTTTAGGCCCATTTATCCTAGTTAGATCATTAGGTTATTTTTTCACTTAAGGATATTTTTAATTGGAAAAACTACCATAATTTATGACCTCTTGCTTATTTGTCTTCAACTTAGACAACCTTCAAATCCACACAAGCTCTCACTAATGTATATAGGCTTGTTTTAGGCCTATCTAGGCACAATCAAGTCATTTAGGCCTAATATTATGTAGAAGTGTCAAATCATTAGATAAAAATTGAGACTTATTGGTAAACTATTCTATCATATTATACATCAACTTATTTTAAGTTTTCTCATGTTCTCTCTATTCTACCCATGACCTTGCTTATGTGCTTAGCTATAGGTGGTTTTGAGTCTGCCAAGACTATGTAATGAACAAGCTTATCCTCATGTCAATATTATCACTATTAATATCACACCCCTTATATGTAATTATTAAATCTTTTATATATACACATTATTTAAGACACTCTATGATGAGCCTCTTTACTCAGTTTATTCTTCTTTCATTCAAGAATGCAGATGTAGCTTAGGTTATAAGACTATGAGTGAGAAGGAACAGGTGAGGTGTTACCATATTTTTCCTATCCATCACAATTCCATCACAATATATTTTTACCTATATACATTGTTACCATATTTCTCCTATCCCTCTGATACTTATTTCAACTCAAATAGGAATCCTTTGACCAACTTTCTCTCTACCTATAGTCAAGCTTTAAAAAGGTAACTAGGATCTTCACCATGTCACTTTCTTGGTGAAGGTTGATAATGTTTCCCTACCTCTAAGCATTTTTTCCACTATTCATATATATCCACACCTCCTCATATTCTATATAAATTCATAAGGTCCTTCCATCCCTTATGTACCTCAAACTAATAGTGATTGTCATCCTTACTTATTCTACCTTAAAAGGTTCACAATGATTGATGAGAGGTCTATATTTTCATAGTCAGTTGAGGGTGGGGATGGTTAATGAGTGGGTCGATGATTAATATCTGGTGATGGTAAAAAATAAGAAGTGTCTAAAAATTAAGGATACTATGTGTAACCTTAACACCACTAGAGACCCTTTATAGCTATTATATCCTCCCCTTATAGATGAGACCATGTTTACTCATGACAGTCACATTATGGATAGTACCTTGGAGTGATTAGATTAGACTTAAGGTAGATTATTTGGGTGTTTTGAAGTTAGATAGGTTAGATAGGATGATAATGAACCATTACACAATACATAACCATCATTCACTTACAATATCAGGCTTTGAATACCCTACAATATATGAAAACCTATCTATAAACTATAAGTAAAGAGAACATGTAGATTTTATTGCTCTCATACTCTAACACATGTGAAATATGGGTTTAAGGTTTATGGTGATGGAGATGGTCTACTATGACCTCATATGACCATGACCAGTTTAAATGCTATAGATAAGTTTAGAGGGGTATCATACAAGTTTTGAATGGTAGTTGTTGATATTTGGCCTATGAGGCCAAAAATGTCAATAGTAAGGATTTACAAAATAATTTATAGGTAAATTTTAGGACATTTTATGATTTGATAAAGTGAAACAAGTCTAAAACCATCCTTTATAATGATTATAAGTCTTTAACCAAGTCTTGCACTTCATTTCCTATTCAAAACCTTTTAAACTTATAGTTTCTATAGGTGTTCATATACTATCCATATAGACTACTACCATATCTAAGGTATCTTCTAAGTGGAATACATTATTGAAGTGTCTACTAGGTGATTTCAATGCATTTGGATGCATTTTTTATATTCCCAATCATGTCTTTATTTGGTTTTTAGGGAGGTTTAATAGAGTTCTAGAATCTTAGAAATGATTCATATAGGTTAGGGCCTTAAAATTTGAACCAATGCCACTAATATCTTGTGTAAAAATCCCTCCCACCTCTCCTAAAGTGATCATATCCCCATGAAATTACTTCATATAGTTTTGAGATTTCCAACTTGTGTCTTGGGTGAGAAATGAGCATTTTAAGCAGTTCTAAGAAACTTTTAAACCAAAATGACCAACTATGGCTTCTATCCTACAAACCAAAGTGAATAAGACATCTAAAAACCTAATGAACAAATCCATTAAAGTTTGAGATGTCCTCTAATACCCTTTTGTTATTTGCTCTAACATTCAAGGGGCATTGTCTTGAGGAATGTGCTACATCATCATGTTTGAATATAAGTTTCTTGAATTATATCCCTAAGCTAGAGTTTTGAGGCACATAGCCACTTTATTAGACATAAAAAACACCCTTGAGGTCCCTTATAGCATCTATATCAGTTTTATACAACCATTTAAATTCCTTTGTATGTATATAGTCTCTCATTTGAGAACCCATGCTTATCTGCAAATGCATATTAGGCATAGAGGCCCCTGTAGGTGACTAATTTAAAGTTATTTGAGATGATTGGGCCCTTTTCCCTCCTTAAAAAAATGTAAGGTATGGAGATCCTCCTCAATTCCTTACTCATATGAATAAAATGGCTCTTTCAAGCCTAATCCATACAATATATCCCCTACACATGCCAACCGATAGGTTATCTGAGTGCTTAGGAGACTTATGCAGACCATTAGGGCTATTTCATAGCCCACTTACTTCATTTTGATGTATTTTAGGTCATAATTACTCCATCAGGTCTAATCTAGTGTTTAGGAAGGGTTTTGTAAGTCCACCATCTTAACGATGGTTCATATAGTATGAACCTCCAAACGAAAACTTATTATAATGAACTTATAGTATACTGACCCCTTCATCTCTCCTAAATATATTTGGTTCCCATGCAAATTATGTGTGGAGATATGAACTAAAGATGGTGTGCCTTGAGCTCTTTTCTAGGCATTTTATGTAGGTTATCTTCTTATCATTCATTCATAGAGATAGACTCCTCAACCCCACTCACTCCTTTATGAATTTTGAGTCCATATAAGTGTTCCCCTAAGATATATAAGTATGATCTTCCTTTATGATGAGAGATATGAGTGTATGAAGGTATAAATCGACATGGCTACTCATAAAAGTAGAGCTTGGGTAAGGATTAAAACCAAAATAAACTTTCTCATTACGTTTGTATACCTCAAACATGTCTTCCAAGACATAAAAAATCTTCATATACTCACAAGTTTCATTGAGTATGTTTGGAGGTATGGATCTCTACACTAAGGTATAGGTAGGATCTTAGGCTTGAGGGGAAGGATTGGGTCTTATAAGCTTCAAACTAGATGTTGGGACCTTCACTTACCTATATATGAACTTATGTCCTCAAAGTTATCAAGGAAAACTTCTCAGTCTAGTCTCTATCTTCTTCACATGCTCCTATCTACGTAGATCATTTCACAAACCTTGCTCTCTCTTGTAGCCTACCTTAAACATCATTGTCTAGTGTATGGGACTAAAATATATGACATTGAAAACTTGAAAAATATCATTTAGGTACTTATATGGATGTAATAAAGGCCTAAAATTCACATTTCAAATCCTTACCATAGCCTTTGAGGTCATCTTCACTAACTCTATCAACATACTTGTATGGATAGTCATATTATATCTTACATGTTCTAGGTTTGAAACTCAGACCAGATAGCTTCCTTGCTAAGGAAAACCATTAGATAAGACCTTGAGGGGTTTTGGTACATTTTAATCTCTCTAAAAATCCCATTGCATATGTTATTATCATGGTCATTCACTGCAGTCATGCACTATAGGTTGTTTGAGTAGGATCAGTTAATTGTATATGCTTACACCATTTTATTTAATCACCTACTCAAACCATTTTATCAACCTTTGGTATCATCATTTTAATGCCTTGAATACATTATTAGTTTTATTTTTATTCCTCATGTGCATATACTATCTCATTTTTAGGGTTGAGGGTACATATTGTCAATAGTACCATGAGTACTCAATCATGTGTGTTAACTGACTAGGGGTTTATGGAATAGGTCTCTGAGTTAAGAGAGTACCCTCTTAGTTACACTTGAGGTCCCAATGACTCTATTATGTTATAATACATATATATGATATAGTAATCTTATTATTCATAGTCATTTATTATGCTTAGTGCTCATCTACATATGATGACTTTGAAGTGTTTTTCAAAGTGGACATAAGTTGTCTACTATAGGTGTGATCTACTCTCTCAACAGGGCTTATAACTTTCATAGGTCCAATTATTTATGGTAATAATGACTATTGATATATTTATATGGTGATCAAGCCTTGTTTTCATGTATTAAACTTGGGTATTTGGTAGTTACCTATGGGTGATGATGTGTAAGGTCATATGGATCTTGAAACTTGGGATTCAGGGCTTGAATTTAGGTAAGTTGATAGTGATAAAGTTGTCAAATTATAGAGGCTTTTTGAGGGATTGGTTTTAAATATGAACTCATAAAAAAATGATATTCAAGGACTTATATACAACTCCAAAGATATAATTAATAGTATAAAACATTTTGAGGTCATTAATGAGGAATATACAATGATAAAAGGAAACCTAGGACCTTTCAAAAACCTCAAAATTTGCAAAACATCCTTAACTTTTGATAAACAAGATTGTAGAGGTGTTTGAGAGTATATTAATAGTTCTTAGGTCTAAGAGGTGATAATTAGGTTTGAAAAACTTGATATAAGGACATTTTGGTATTAATGCAACACTACTTTTCTAGCCTCCAAGACACTATCATACAACATACTACCTTTTCTACGTAGTGAAACCTTAATTTGAAAAAAATCTCACTTGGGAGCATCATTTGAGAGGGTTAGAGATACATTTAAGCATTCTATATAAACTAAGGAGATGTGTACAACCTCAATACATCATAATTGCACCTTAAAAAACTATTCACATTTATTAGACATATGCATTGCATACTTTTTTACCCATGAAAATTTGCATTCAGTCTACACATAGTGGTATTTTAGATTTTTGTCACTCTTATAGGATCAAACATGTGAACCAAAGGTGGAGGATATCATTGGATGTATTTTCAAGATTATAGGAGCCATGATAAACTATTAGTTTGATCAAATAGGACAAAAACACATTGAAATCATTCCCCTTACTTTTCCATGTGCATATGAAGGTAGTAACTGGGTTACTTAACTTATTAGTGTTTGATCATACAACATATAAGAATAATCTTGAAACTAATTCACATGATTCAAAGATCATCAAGTTTATTTTATCTATAAAATATCCTAGACCCTCACCCTCTATCTCTTGTATGGACTAAGCATTAACCTAAAGTGTTTGTCATGTCTACCAAAGAGCTCAATGGAGGAAGTGAACTAGTTCTTGTCTCTATGGGCTCTAAAACACTTGGATTTATCCATCATATTCCTGTGTTGAACTCCCATTAGATACCCCTGACTCCATCTAAACAAATCCATATTGTATGGATATGTACCTCTTTGAAAACTCCTACAACTTGAAAATTTACTATGTTTTCTCATATTTTACACCATAAATCATTATTTGTAGGTAGGAGTAACAATAGGGGTCAAACATTGTATAAAAGTTCATAGTACAATTTGGGGAGTCAAAGAGGCACATTTTCACATGTGTGGGGCCCATTTAGTGGAAATTAGAGGTGTTGACTTGTGAAAAGGACAAAATTAGTATATGAAATTCTTGGTTATGGAAATTTGGTTATTTTTGGGTCATTAAAGGTACATTTTATGGATTTAATGGCCTTTTGAGGTCAAATATCATCACTTACGGGTCAAATTCTCCACTTTAAATAATATGTTATGGTTTCAAGTGAAGACTTAAAAAAATAACATTTAAATATTTATTAAAATGCCATAGAACATGATAAATAATTAAATTAGGCTATCATTTACCTATATATCATTGATAAAAATTATGATTAATCCATATTTTGCATATTCTTAACACACTAGATAGATTCATGATGAGTTATCAGTTGTAACATTTAGTCATCTCCATCATGGCACATTCGGATTATTGAGACCACTTTAAATCCTATTATGGACCTTCACAAATGTATAAAAATATGGAGGACACTTGAAACAAGTCAAAATAGATAAATAAGACATCCACCATGATATTTTCTTGGCATCACACAACACTAGACTTGTTTTCCTTGTCATGATAACTGGTGACTTCCTCTAAAATACCTTGGATCATGAAGAGGTCTGAGAAGAGTGAAATAATTTACTCAATACTTAGGTTAAATATTTTATAGGCTTGATGGTAGAGATTAGTCTATGATGTTAGAGATTATTCTACATTTTTGGTGACTCTAAAGGCTTGACCTAATTGCTAGTCAAGAGGACCCAAGATCTATTTGATTATCACTCGTGACTAGATTAAGATCCTTAACTTCCTTAACTACAATTTAAATTTTCCTAATACATTTTAGATCTTGATGAATAAATAAAAATAAACAACATAAGCAAAAATAAATGATAAACCATAAAGACACATAAAAACAAGCAACTAGACAAGAAAACAACTAACAAGCATGTGTTGCAGCACTTGGAGGAAGGAAACTAACTACTATCTACAAGAGAAATTATTGATTCTAGTAACAATATTTGAAGACCATACCATTGAAAGGGATATGGAGTTATTCAACACTCATTTTGGATAATTTTAAGATATTTATATACTTATATTTGGTAATGATATATGTCCCGCTTTAAATACTATCAAATTTTGAATGTTTACCTGGCTTGGCATGGTCCTCATCCCATTTAAGTACAATTTCACCTTATTAGAAGGATTTTTAAGAGAATATCTTGTAAAATGACCTTTTTAATTAATATTTTTTGGACCACATGAACCATATCTTATCTCTTCAAGATCCTATAACTCATTCATCCTCACTTCAACTTACATCACTGTCCATGATTTAAAGTTGGCATGCAAGTTTCTAGAATATAAGTTCAAGTGAAATGGTAGTCTTGATAATTTTACATAAATAAGGAGATAAGGTGAATGAATATTATAATTATTGGGAGTAATCCTATCTACCCATAAGGGATTCCTTAGCCTAGCATTCCACTCCCTTTGGTTATCCTCTATTGTTCTTTGTATGATCCTAATCAAGTTCTTATTATTGGACTCTACTGATTCATTACCTTATGCATATTATTTGGATGAAGACTTAAATTATATTTCATGATTAAGGTCCAAATATCTCACCTTTTAACTACTAAAGGCCAATGCATTATTTGATATAATGGCGAAAGGGACTCCAAATCTCATTAGTAGGTTGTCAAAAAACTCTAAAACTAAGTTATCATTTGCTTCTTTAAGTGTAGATGCCTCCACCCACTTAGTAAAGTAATTAGTAAATTTCAACACCCACTTATTTAATTCACTAAATTAGGAGTTAATAATATCTATAATGTCTAAGACCCATTGGATGAAGTGATACTCAACTTGAATGGGTTTTAGAGGTAAGACAACTAGTTTGTGTTTGTTAGTGAACATAACACATTGGGGATACCTCTTAACCCAAGCATGGAAGGACGTAAATAAATTTGACCAAAAATATCCTAATATTATGATATTTTATGCTATAATACTGGATAAAAAGTTCCCTCCTATAGGCCCATCATGAAACCGCTCTAAAATCTTGTCAACATGATTGGTCTTTACACATCTCAAAATCATGCCACCAAGGTTCATCTTGAATAGTAAAAAATAAACCAAGATTTAGGGGATGTATTTTAGTCTACATTATCTCCTCATTTTTTTATATAATACTATATTACATCTCCCATTTGGAGGAATTTCACCATGTCTTGGGTCTAGGTAGAAGAAGACATAGTTGCACCTGCTTGTTGGTCATCTTGGACTACCAAAACCTCTTATTCATCCTCTTTATCATATGATACAAGGTAATAAAATAGTCATATAACACTTATAAACTTATTTAACTTAACATTTACATCATACTCCATGTGTTTGGTCACCCAACCAGCCCTCTTTTCACTTAAGTCTGTAATAAACATGAAATCCTTAATGCTAGGGTGAATTACCATGATAAATATCTTATTGTTATAAACCATGTGTCTAAATTTATTGAGGCCTATCATGACTGAAATAACATGTTTTTCAAAAAATGTATACCTCTCCTCATACCCCTAAAATTTTTAGATGAATAAGGATATGGGCTTCTCTAGGCCTTCATTATTTTGTTGCATGAACATAGTAGAAATAATGTTACTTATAGAGAAGGCATACATGAAGAAATATTATGTAAAATCAAGGTTTGGGAGGGTGATAAATTTATAAATGGCCTGATTAACGGCCTTAAAAATTCTCTTACCTTCCTTGGTCCATGATAAATCCTTTTGTTTATTGATCATGTGAGTTAGTGGCCTCACCAATTCTACAAATCTAGGTATGAATAATCTAAAAAAGTTGATTTTACCCAAGAAAATTTATATTCCCTTCTTTTTTTTGAGAAGTGATAAGGAAAGGATTGACTCTATCCTTTCAAGGTCAATAGAGATGCCATATTTTGACCCAATGTGTCTTAGAAGTCTACCCTCATGGAGTACAAATATACATTTTTTGGGGGTCAAGTAGACCTAAAACTACCTACACCTATCAAACATTAAACTCAAATGTGTCGAGTGATCCTTGGGATCCTTGTATAATATAATTATTTCATCAAGGTAGATGAGCACCATATCATTTATGATTCCTTGGAAGGACAAATCCATTGCCCTTTGGAAGGTAGCCCCTATATTGGATAGTCCAAAGGGAATCTTATTATATGCATAAGTTCCCCACATGGTTGTGAAGGTAGTTTTGTGTTGATCCTCATACTTCACTAATATTTTATTGTACCAAGATTATCCATCAAACAAAGATAACCTTTGTGAACCCACAACTCTTTTAACAATTTGATCCATAGATGGTAGGGGGTAGTGATATCTTAGTGACACCTTATTGAGATTTCTAAAGTCCATACACAAACTTATCTCCTTATTCTTATTCCTCATAGGAATGATATTTTCCACCCATGAAAAATGTTTTATGTGGAAGATAATGTTATATTTAATAATCTTTGTCAACTCCTTCCTCATAAGGATATCAATTTTGGGGTTGACCAACCTTTACTTTTGACTCACATGCTTAGCACTCTCCTCCAACTCTATGGTATGTTGAGCCAATTTAGGGTAAAATACATTAAATTCATGATATTTCCAATCAAAAACATCTAAAAATTATTGACATAATGCTATGAAGGTTTCCTTCTCATCTTTGGTATTCACCTTTCCTAGCTTGAGTTATTATCTTTGAATATGATAGATTTTCATAGTGTTACTCATTAGTGAATATGCTTACCTTATATTTCCTTAGCTTTTCATCCTAATTTAATAAACTTTATAATTTTAACAAGCCATTAGGTAGCTTATTTTTCCTCAATTGGATAATCTAGTCTCCAAATTGATGTTATCATTTGACTTGATTCTTTAAGCATAATTACAACTCATGTTACAAGAGAGAAGAAATTTTATTATCACTTTCAAACAATTTCAAAATAACATAATTGGAAGGGATTGAAGGCTTACATACCAATTTAATTTTGGACTACTCTTTGATATCCTTGATCCTCTTGGTATATAATACTATTCCCCAATGGTTGCCAACCAATCTTCATGTTGATTGGCCTCTATAGGAATGAAGAGAATGTCAAAGGATTGAAATTATTCCAAGAGGCCCCAAACCTTGAATGTATAGGCCTTTCAGAGTGGATTCTTGACTAAATTTATGCCTCTTACCTACTACACCACTAATTCATTATTTCCCATAGTTTTCAAAATCTTGATGCCTCTCTTTTTTTCCCATTATAGCCTATGAATGAGGGATTTATATTATGAAGTATTAGAGATGAAAATAAATTTAAATCTTAGGGTAAAATAGTAATTTTGATTTTAATGGGAGATAATAATAACACCTACCACACTTCCAATCTTGGATATATAACCATCAAATAACAAGTTCTATACCTCTTCATGCTCTTGGCTTGTACTAGTGACACTTGGTATGAAAGTTCCTTATTCATGTATACAATACACACCTAAAACTAACTCTTCAATAATTTTGTAAATATCATTACCATGATTTTCTATTGCCTATTCACCAAGGAGAAAATTTGATATGCCTTCTAGTGGTTCAATGGTGTCTTAGTCATTGGGGTGCTCATCCTCATCTAAGCTAGTGTAATTAAAATTTGATAAGTTGGGCATGTAGGGTTCTAAGGGGAATATAGAGATAGGTTTAAAAAATATTGTAACCTTTGTCCCATACTTGGTCCTAAAAACCATATAAGACCAATGAGAAAAGATATAATCCCCTATTTTGGTAGTGAAATCCCTAGACAAGTATAAGGAAAAATAGGGAGGGATGTCAACCAATATCACATATTGAGATATAGTGCAATTAGGAAAAGAAAAAAATATAATTTTAATGTATTTAAGGACACCCACGGTCTTAGTGGGAGACCCATCAAAATTTAAAAACCCTTTTGTAATTGGTTCATGCTTTAGACCCAATATATTTGCTATGGACTTAGGCATGATAGAAATGCTAACCCCACTATTTATCATGTAGTTATGCACTAGGGAATCACATATGATGAATAAAATATATAAGGGATGTGGTTTAAATACCTTAAGTGCTTGGGACTCATGAAGTTTATTGGAATTAGTGAGGACTACACTTACTTTTTATACTTATTTGTCTAAGTCATAGAGTTTGGAAATTTCTTCTTGAAGGAATTTTTTTCCCTAGAAAGAGAAAAGTGTCCCACATGGGTATAAAAACATGGTTATTCTTCATCTACTTCACAATACTAAGGTGAGGTATATTTAACTTGGACTGCAACTTAGGATTATAAATATTATTTGGATCTTGTGTGAACTAAGGTATGAAATGACCTCTATGATTCTGCCCTTTCTCATCTTGAATTTTTTGAGATGATGGTGTCTTAGGAGATGCATCTTTATTAGTATTCCATTGAGGTGTTTGATAGGGTAGAGAAGAAAAAAATTAAATTTAAAAACTATCATCAACTTCCCTTCTCTTATACCTTGTATGGGTTGTAATTGAATTATCTACCTTGGCTACATTTTGACCCTAATTGGATATCAATTGATCAAAGGAGTGTTTACCTTCTTGGAAGTTGATAAAGGTGGTTTTAGAAGATGATTTATTACCACTTAATCCTTTTTGAATTGGCATATCAGCTTGAGTCTTTAAGGGGGTATCTCCATGTGGCATAGGAGGACCTTTTTTGGGTTGTGTAAATGGTTGATTATCATGTGTTAGAAGAGCTAGACCTTGCTGCGTGAAGGGTGCTTAAAAAACATCACCACTTGGAGCCATTTACATATCATGCAAGTGCCCAACTTTATAAATCCACTAACCTTCTTATGCAATATTATTCTAAGTTAGGACTAGGGATCTAGACCTGCTAGTAGAATTAGGGTTATAGATATTATATGGCCATACTTGAGTGATCATCCCTTGACCTTTTTGATTAGGCTATAAGGATGTTTATTATTTATAGGGATGATATGGGGCTTGGTAGGGTGCTTGGTAAATCTTATGGTGTGGAATTGTATGCCTCTCCAAGGCTAATATCTTATTGTTTTGGGCCTTGATCATCCCTTCAATCTTACCCAATCTGTCCACTTGATTTTCATCTACCTAGTCATGATTAGTTGTGCCTAATAATGGAGTAATGGTAGACATAGGGGGTTAAATTTATGGGAATAAAGGAATGAGGGGTCTAGGGGTGAGCTTACTTACTTATATTAGACAATTTTATTCCCTTATAAATACCTTATAATCTTTTGGTAGAATGCCCCCCCCATGGATTATATCATGACTTTTACATTATAATTTAGAGATCTAAAACAATAATGCATAATTGGGGGTGGGATTGATGACTGTGGGGTTCCATACCTAGGTTTTTTGAATCCTATATTGAAATCCACCATAAATTCCTAGGGATCCTTTTTAATTATGGTGAGTATCTCCACCAAAGAGATATGGTCACTTCTATCCTCAAGGTGTTTACACAAATACTCCCAAAATTCATCCTAGGTATTGATGGATGTAGGTGTTAAATCTTTATACCACTAGAGTGAATTACCCTTCAATGAAGTTGATAATAGTCTCATAAATAAATTATTTTGGGTCACTTATGTAATGAACACAAATTGGCTATGTCTACATTATGTTCCATAAGGGTAGTTGAGTTTTCTCCTATGAAGTAGGGAAGGTTTTTGAGGGTAGCAGTAGGTATGTCATGAAACTGATTAATATTTAAAGGTGTGACACCATTAAAGGGTAAAAAATATTAAATTATAGGCCTAAAAATTAATGGTGTAAAAAATATTAAATTATAGGCCTAAAAATTAGAGGTGTAGGGTTTTCAATAATTTTTGTTTGAAAATAATTAAGAGAGTTAGGGTGTGTAGGATTGATATTAAACCAAGGATATCTTTTTATCTTATTAATTATAATGATAACTCAACAAATTCAGTCTCCTTACCTTTTAAGGAATATCTTGTGATCACTTTTTGAATGTAAATTGACTATAGATATTTCATTAAAGTAATTTAATCTCTATAATCTCATCCAAGTCTTCAAGTGTATGATCCAAGTCACCTGAATGCTAGCCTCACTAGGTGTGTTAGAACTATTATCACTCCAAGTTTCACCCTTTGAATAAGATAGTTTAATTCTATTTAATCTTGGGGAAATATGGGATTAGCCTAAATGTTGTGGGTGACCTATAGGAATATTAAACATATAGTTTTTGGGGATATATCCCTTGATACATAAATTTAAGATCTCTTCCTAAAACCTACTAATGTTGGGATGAAAAGAGATAGAGTGAAAACATGAAAAGAAACCTATTCTAGGATGGTGATGCACCAATATTCATTTATCCTCTCTTGACTAATATTCAACAACACTCTGTAAATAAAATAAAAAATTAATGACTAAATAGGCTTCTTGATGAATTCATAAACATAAGTGTTTCATGTGGAGGCTATGTGGAAGGTCTACAACTTGAAGGCAATGGAAGGAAGGCCTATTTGAGGCACTATCAACCAACTCAGTCATGAGTACAACTACCACATTATATCACATCACATGACCTAGATAGAATGACAATATATCAATAGGTAAAAGATAGGACCTAAAAATAATAATGAGCATAATAATTTAAGCAAGTCAATAAACCATAACACATATGAATACTAATAAATAAGTCTGCAACCAATCCTTTTTTATTGATTCCCAAGTTTCAAGATATAATTTGGTAGAGTTTTGATACACACATCTAAGGGATGAAAAAAAAGTCCTCAAGGCATGAATATATATATATATATATATATATATATATTTGATAAAGAGAGATAAGGTAATATTGGTGAAGAAGTGGCATGAAGAGACCATAATGGTCATCACCCACTCACTCAGTAGTTATAATAGCCCTTCCCATTCCATCATGCATTACTTGGGTTGACTAATGCCTTGAATGAGAAAATTTGGGGCATTGGATCCTATTTTTATCAAATTTTGACCCATGAATAGTGTATTCATGATATATTTTGTCAATTACCTCTCCTCTCATTAGTTACTAAGCATTTAAAGGTCCCATTAGGCCTCTTTCATAAAGCATTAAGTAATTACTTTTTTCTTGCATATTGGCCATGTTCAAGAAACCATATAAATATTATATAATTACCATGGATATGGAGATTTATCACCTCAAGTGGTAGTTAAATAATTTTTATGATGAAGCATTAACTTCATAATGGCCTTATATGCCCATGAGCTTGTTTATTTTTTTGGTTAAGTAGGCTTTTGGATAAGTAACCTAGTCTCTTATTCATTCATTTTTTGGGGAGATATAAGAGTTGAAAAATATATTTAATCTAACTAATTGAGATTTATTTACACTTAAAATAATCTATTATATCAATATTTATTCCTTAAAAATAGTTCACGCTTGCAACGTTACTCCACTTAGGTAACTAGGTTACCTCTACTAGCTTTTCCAGACCAGCCATTTGGTAAGGATTTGTAAAATAATTTATAGGTATATTTGTCAACATTTTATGATATAATAAGGTGAAAAAAGTCTCAAACCATCCCTTGCAATGATTCTCAATATTTTACCAAGTCTTATACTTCATTTCTTTTTCAAAAACTTGAAAACTTATAGTTTACAGGGGTGTCTGTACACTTTTCATATAAACCAATACCATAGCTAAGGTCTCCTCTAAGTTAAATAAATACCCCACATGAATAATAAGTTATTTAAATGCATTTGGATGTATTTTTTTGTAAAATATTCCTAATTAGGTCCTTATTAGGGTTTTAGGGAGGTATAAGAGAGTTCTAAACTCTTAACGAATATTCATAGTGGTCAAGGCTTTAACCTCTAAATAAATTCCAATAAATCTCTTATGGATAAATCCCCCCACCTTTCCTAAAGTGTTCATCTCCTCATGAAACTACTTTTTACTATTGTGAGCTTGCCAACTTGTCTCTCAGGAGGGAAATGAGCATTCAAAGTAGTTCTAAGACATTTTAAGGCCAAAATGACCAATTATGGCTTCTGTCATACAAACCAAAGTGAATCACACATCGAAAACAAACTAATGAACACTTCCATGAAGGTTTGATATGTCATATAATCCCCTTTTATCATATGATCTAACCTCCAAGTGGTATTGTCTTGAGGAATGTGCTAGATCATCATGTTTAAATGCAAGGTTCTTGAATTATGAACCTAAGTTAAATTTGTGAGGAAATTGTACACTTTATCAAACATTTAAAACACCATTGAGGTCCCTTATAACATCTATATCAGTTTGATTAAGCCATTTACCTTCCTTTGTATACATACGATCTCATACTTGGGCACCCAAGCCTATCTACAAGTGAATATTAGGAATAGAGGCCCATTTAGGTGACTAATGTAAATCCATTTGAGTTTATTAACTCCCTTTCCCTCCTAAAATACCTATAAAGTATGCAGATCCTCCTTAATTCCTTGATCACTAGCTTAAAATGGCTATTTTAGGCTTTATATGTATAGTATATCCCCTATAAGTGCCAACCAATAGGTGATGTGAGTGCTTAGGAGACTTAAGGAGACCATTAGGGATATTTAATATCCCAATTACTTAATTTGGATGAATTTTATGGCATAATTCCTCCATCAAGTCTAGCCTAGGGTTTAGGAAGGGTTTTGGAGGTCTACCATCTTAAAGATGGTTCGTACAATATGAAACTCTAAACCAAAACTTCTTTTCATGAATTTATATTATAATAATTCCCTAATATCTATTAAATATATTTTTGTCTGATGAAAATTATGTGTGGAAATATGAGCTGAAGATGGTGTGTCTCAAGTCTCTTTTAGGTAGTTTGTGTAGGTTACATTCTTAGCATTCATTCATATTGTGGGGCCCATAAAACCTACTCACTCATTTATCAATTTTGAGTCCGTAAGGGTGCCCAAGTTACCATAATATCCATAGGTGTTATTACCAATATGATGAGAGATCTGAGTGTTGGAAGGTGCAAATTGACATGGTTTCTCAAAAGAGTGGAGCTCTCAGAAGGACTAAAACCAAAATGAAATGTCTCATTGCATTATTATAATCTAAACACATCCTCGAAGACTTGAAATATATTTAGGGCTTAAAAGTCACATTTCAATTCTTGACCATAGCCTTGAGGTCATCTTCACTAATTCTGTCAACACACTTGTACATACATTCATATTACATCTTGTATGTTCTAGGTTTGAAACTTAGACCAAATAACTTCCATGCTCAAGAACACCATAAATTAAGACCTTGAGGGGTTTGGGTATGTTTTCATCTCCCTAATACTCCCCTTGTATATGTTCTTGGCATGGCCATTCACTTTAATCATGCACTTTAGGTTGACTAAGGAGGGTCAATTAACTGTATATTGTAGACTAGGAATTTGACTCAAGAGAGAATGGTTAGTATCGTGTTAGTTCCAAAATGAAAACAAAATGAAAAAAACATACTAACTAACATAACATCTCTAGGCCTAGTCACTAGGGGGAGCTTAGTGAGGAAAAACCATTTGAAAACAAAACTATAAATGGAAATATGAACACAAAACACCAATTTATTACCAAATCCTTAATTTATCTAAAAGGCTCCATATTTGGCTTACTCAGCTTGTGATTCAATAGATATTTTTCAATGGAGTGTGCTACCTCTATATCCTTTGGGAACCTTTAGCTTGTGATGGATTTAGCTCAATATTTGGGCCTAATAACACTACATCAAGATGTGGCTTGAAGCTATTTGGGCATGGTAAATTTGGCTTAAAATATCTTTTGGAATAATTTGTGCATGATAAAATTACACCAAGAGAGCTTAAATTTCAATAGGCAAGGCCTCCTATTTAAAGATTTTGCAAAATGATCAGAATGAACTTGAACCATCCATCTCAAAATGAAGATGTGTTGCTAAGAATACATTCAATTTTTTGGGTAAAATTAAATAAATTCCTTTATAAATATTTGAGATAGAGAGGCAATAAAGAGGCATATAAGGTCTTAATGAACTATAGGATAGCTTGATGAGATATTTTATGCATTTATGGCCTAGGGGTGTCTTTCCAAGAAATGATGTCATTTGATGATGTATTTATTCAATATAAATTTATAAAAATAAATATTCAAAAGGATACATGTAATTTTTAATTAGGCTCATAATTTGAATTAATTGGATTTAAGCATGATTAGTCAACTTTGATGTAAATCTTGGCAATTGGTGCACAAATTAATCAACTTGGTCAAAATGTCATATTACTGGATCAAAATTGACTAGTTTAGAATTAGGAAATGATGTTAGATGAATTGAATCCATTATCCCATTTAGGATTTTATAAACATAAAATAACAAAGGCATGTGTCTCATGCAATAAATTTGGTAGAAAAGAGAAATATAGAACACCTAGGTATGAAATTACCATTTTGACTCAAAATGATTTGATCAAAGTTAGTTGTTTCATAAATTGCATTACCTCATTTAATTATACTCTGGTCAAAATAGGCACATATATATGATTAGTTCAAATATTTTAATGAATTTTAGTGTTTTTAGGCCAAATTGTGATGGTTTGATGTAAACTAGTCAAAACCCTGGTTGGAGGTTATTGGTGGCCACTTTTAGGTGTCTACATATATGATTGTACCATTTCATTTAGTCACTTGATAAAACCATCTTATCATCCTTTGGTACCATCATCTCCTTTCCTTGACCACCATATTAGTTCAATATTTATTCCTCATGTTCATATACTATCTCATGATTAGGGTTGAGGGTATAAATTATTGATAGTACCATGAATAATGAATCATCTGTGTTGATTGACTAGGGGTCTATGGATAGGTTTTTGAGTTAAGAGAGTACCCTCTTAGTTGAACTTGAGGTCCCAATTAATCTCTTATGTTCCAATACATCTCTATAAGATATGCATCTACTTATTCATATCCCTTTCTTATTATTAGGGTTCATCTTCACATGATGAATTTTAAGGCATTACAAAGTGGACCTAAATTCTCTATTATAGGTGGTAATTTGCTCTCTCATTAGATCTTATAACTTGCATAGTTCCATTTATTTATGATACTAATGGCTCTTGATAGACTTATAGGGTGATTAGGCCTTTTCCCCACATATTGGAGTTGGATAGAGGGTAGTTACCTATGGTTAATGATGTGTAAGGTCATATCAAGCTTGAGACTTGGGATTCATGGATTGAACTGAGGTGAGTTGATAGTGATAAAGTTTATAAATGGTAAAATATCTTTGAGGGCTTGGATCTAATTTTGAAATCATACCCAAAATGATCTTTAAGGACCCTAGAAATTTACTCACACATACTGAATAAAATAAAACGTTTTGAGGTCATTAATGTGGCACATGCTATGAGAAAAGGAAACTTAGGACTCTCCAAAAACTTCAAACTTTAATAAACATCCTTAACTTCTACTAAACAAAAGTTTAAAGGTGTTTGATAGAATATTGATAGTTCCTAGGTATAATAAGCCATAATGAGGTTTGAAAACCTTGATATAAGGACATTTTTATATTAATGTAACACTTATTTTCTCTATTTGATAACCTCTAAGCCACTATCATACAACATACTACCTTTTCTATGCAGTGAAACCCAAATCTAAAGATAATCTCACTTGGAAGTAACATTTGAGAGGGTTGAAGATCCATTTGAGCATTCAAGCTGAACTAGGGAGATGTGGAAAACCTTAAGACACCATCATTACACCTTTAAACACTATTCACCTTTAGACATATGCATTGAATAGATTTTTTACCCATAGAAATCTGTATGTAGTCTATAGATACTAAGAATTTAGATGTATCTCACTCTTATAGGCTCACACATGTGAACTAGAGGTGGAGGATGCCATGGGATGTCTTTTTGAGACAGGAGGAGCCATGAGAAACCACTAGTTTGATCAAAAAAGATAAAAACACTTTAAAATTGATCTCCTTCATTTGCCCATGCAAATGAAAATAGTAATTAGGTTACTCAAATTCTTAGTGTTTGTTCATATAACATAAAAGAATAATCTTAAAATTAATGCCCATGATTGGAAGGTCATCAAGTCTATTTTTTTGGTTAAGAGCATGGTACCTCACCCTTTCTTTCATGTATAGATTGAACACAACCCTGAAGTGCTCTCCATGTCTTCCAAAGAGCTCAGTAGAGGGAGTGAAATAGTTCATGGCTCTTTAGGCTCTGAACACTTGGATTTATTCATCATACGCCTATGTTGAACTTTGATTGTAGACACATGACTCTATCTAAATAAATCCATACTATACGGATCCATACCACTCTATAAACTCCTGTAAAATATAAATTTCATATGTTTTAAACCATAAATCATTATTAGTGGGTAGGTGGGAAAATAATGGTAAGACAATGTCTGCAAGTTCATCAGAAAATTTGGGGAGTTAAAGATACATGTTTTCACACATGTGGGGTGCATTTAGTGATAATTAGAGGTGTTGACTTGTGAAAAGAACAACATTAGTATATGAAATGCTCAGTTATGTAAATGTGGTGCTCTTAGGGTCTTTAAAGGTGTGTTTTATGGATTTATTGGTATTTTGAGGTCATATATCATTATTTAAGGGTCAAATACTCCACTTTAAGATAATATGTTATGGTTTCAAGTAAATGCTTCAAATGAATGAAATTTTAATACTTTTTAAAAGGCCATAGAACATGATAAATACTTTAATTAGGCTCCCATTTACCTATATACCATACATAAAACATATGATCAAGCCATACTTCACATATTCTCAACACACTAGATAGATTCATGATGAGTTATTAGCTACAACATTTAGTTATATCCACCATGGCACATTTAGACTATGAGACCACTTAAAAGCCTATTATGGACATTCACACATGTATAAATATAAGGAGGACACTTGAAATAATTTTAAATAGGGAATAATATAACCACCATGATATGTTATTGACATGACACAACACTAGACCTATTGTCCTTTTCATGACAACTAGTGACTTCCTTTAAACTACCTTGAATCATCAAGAGGTCTAAGAAGAGTGAAATATCAAGTGGAATAGAGTACTCAAGACTTAGTTTTAATATTTTATAGGCCTAAGGGTAGATATTAGTCAATAATTCTAGTGACTCTGAAGGCTTGACCTGTCTGTTGGTCAAGAGGACCTAGGATCTCTTTGTTTATCACTCATGACTAGATGAAGATCATTGACTACACTTTGAATTTGCCTAATACCTTATAGAAATTAAGGAATAAATAAAACTCAAAAATACATAAAAATAAATAGAAAACCACAAATAAAAATAACACCAAATAACTAGATAAGTAAAAAACTAAAAAGAAAGTGATGTAACACTTAGAGGAAGGAGACTAACTATTATTTACAAGAGAACTTATTGATTCTAGTAATAATACTTGAGGAGCATCCCATTAATAGGGATAGGGAGTTACTCACCACTTAGTCTAGAAATTGAAAGCTATTATTATACTTACAACTAGTAATGATATATGGCCCACTCTAAAGACTATCAAATTTTGAATGCTTACTTGGCTTGGCATGGTCCTCATCCCACTTAAGTACAATATCACCTTGTTAGAAGGTTTTTTAAGAAGCTCTCTTATCAAATGAACGTTTGAATTGATCTTGTTTCAACCACATGGAATACATGGTATAATATATTTATCTCTTCAATATCCCTCAACTCATTCATCCTCACTTCCATTTCATCAATCTCCATGAGTTCAAGGTGGTGTATAAGTTCCAAGTTTGGAAGCTCAAGTGAAATTGGCAGTCTTGATTATTTTATATAAATAATGAGATAAGGTGAGTTAATATTATACTTATTGGGAGTAATCCTATCTACCCATAGGGAATTACTTAACCTGGTGTACCACTCCCTTTGGTTATCCTCCATTGTTCATTTTATTATCCTAATCAAGTTCTTATTGGTGGAATATGCTATTCCACTACCTTGTGGATAGTAGTTTGATGAAGATTTAAGGTATATTACATGATTAAGGGCCCACTCAATCACCTTATAAATATTTAAGGCAAACATATTGTATGATATAATGGTGGAAGGGACTCTAAATCTAGTCACTAGGTTATCATATAACTCTAAAAATGAGTTCTCATTTTCCTTAATGAGTGTAGCTGCCTCCACTCACCTAGTAGATTAATTAGTAGCTATCAAAACCCACTTATGTATATCACTAGAGGTAAGGCATATAGTCTTAGAGTCAAGGCATATAGGGAATATAGTCTTTACATTTTGGTGAACATAACACATTTAGGATACCTCCTAGCCTAAGGAGCACTTGGGATCATCACTTATGGGTTATAATGACCTCGAATCACTCTTGTAAGTAAAAAAACAATGAACCAAGTCACTCATTTTTATTCTAATTCATCAATTATACCTAATTATTTTATGTTTGGGCCTAGAATAAACTTTTATTGGCCCCATTTTCTCTTCTACTTTATTTTGATCCTTCTAGTGACCTCACCATTTTCTTGGTAATCTTGCCATTTAGTAGGGAATCACTATTATGAAAATTGACCCCACCATTTTCCTTCATATGTTTTTGAACTCATCAACCCATAGGGAATTATCACTTCTTGACATGGTAACATCACTATTTTTAGTGATATCACCATTTCACTTAGAATTCTTGCCATTTGATAGATGATTAATGTAAAAATTGGCGAGATCTCTGATTAAGTGACAACCTCAAAATTTCAGTCCATGACCTTACTAATGAGAATTTAGCTCACCATTTTTTATGGTGAACTCATCATCTTCAAGGGTGACCTTACCATTTTCAAAATTCTATAAACATTAGGATTGACTAATTTCCTACTTATACCTAGTATCAAATGCATTTAATGCAAAAATTAAAAACAAAAAAGGTACCTATCAATTCTCTATTCCTCAATGGTCATTAGTGTTTCATGAGAATTTTGATTTATTTATAAGTAAGAAAGATGTAAAACTTGAAAGAAGGGT
The DNA here is from genome assembly GCA_037957365.1 of Torreya grandis. NCBI lineage: Eukaryota > Viridiplantae > Streptophyta > Pinopsida > Cupressales > Taxaceae > Torreya > Torreya grandis. The sequence goes on along the minus strand of JARHVA010001934.1, from coordinate 1,884,472 downwards.
GAGGTTTGTATAACTTGGATTTGGTTTGTACTCTATGATTTAGATAGTTGTAGATACTCCTCTTTGTCTAGGGAGGAATGACCTACAGATAATAAATCACTAAATAAATGGTTGATTAACTAGGTAGTAGGGTGGATTTCCTATAAGCTTCCTTGGAGTTTGTCAATCCATACTTTAAATAATCAAGTTCAAAAAATGAAAGATAAATTGCTTGTATGAATAATATAAAATACTAAAATTAAATACAAGAAGTGATTAAAATTGATGAATTTTACTAATTATATTAATAAATGATTATATATCAATTCTAAATGAATCAAACATGGTTCAAGAAATAGGGTTATGCTTTGTGATAAGGTAGAAAATTAAAAAGTGGATTTGGTTAGGGTTTATAGGTCAAATAAGCTTGTTGGTGGAATTGACACATAGTGACTATTGGTGGTTAGGTATGACCATCGATGGTTAGGTGGCCATCAATTTTTAGGTGACCATTGATAGTTAAAGGTAGATCATCAATGGCTAAGTGACCATTGATAGTTACCATTAGATTTGGCTTAGGTAAGGGTAGGTTTGGTTGGGAAAATGGTTGAGTGATTTTGGGAGATGGGTTTAGGTTGAAAGATGGTTGTGAGATAGAAAAAAAGGAAATAATTACTAAAAATAGATACTTAGCTCTATTACTTGAAGAATGTTGAGGTGAGTGGTTGAAAAATCATTATAGATCTTGGAGTAATTTTTGCAGAGTATCAATTTCTTGGCTATGATTGATGAATTATAGCACTTGTGCTCTGTATTGCATTCATTGAGAAAAGACCTACAAAATAAAATCTAGTAAAATAAGCTATGATAATTGTCAATTCTCTCTAATAATTATTGCCCTCCTTTTCATCTCCTCCTCTTCTCTTTTTATTTAAGGAAGGGAGAGGTGAAAAAATAAGTTCAAAAAAGATGTTCAATAGATCATATAATTTTAGTCTTACCATGAATAATTATGTGAGTGGATAAGAATAAAAAAACAAGGTATAATTGAGCTAGAGTTAACCCTTAAGGTAGTTAAATACTGACTATTGATGGTTGGGCCTAAACATCAGTGGTTAGGGGTTAATCACTAGTGATCAATAGGTTAAAGTTATTTAGGGTGGCTTAGGTTTGGTAGTCAAAATGATATGAAGTGGTCCCAAAGAGGTTCAAGGGTGGTCTAGGGGTTGGTGCAACATTTAGGACCATAGTGTACAATTTTCTAGTGTCTGCATTTTCCCCCATTTAATATTTAATTTATATCATGAAGTTTCAAAATAAAAATAGAAGGTTATGTCAAAGGTTTGGATACCCTAAGCATGGAAAGAGGTATTCCCCCTCAGACTGATATTCAATGAGGTAAAAAAGTATTAGGTATGAGTTTGATAAATGGTTAAGTGGGTGAGAATGTTGGTTGGATTAGGCATCAAGGTGCAAACATGCATAAAATGTGACTAAATGTGATATCACATATCATGCATAGACTAGGTTGCCATGGTTGAAATAGTTGAGTAAACATAAGGTTGGTACTAGAAGCACAAGTGATAAGTAAACCAAGTGACCATATTTAGGTGTGGTAGTTAGTTTGTACTCATAAATTCAAGTTTTCTAGGCAAGGTCAATGTATTTTTAGGTATCCAAGGTAGAAAGTGCTCTTAAGAAGGCACAATTAGGTCAGTGTACAAAAGTAATGTGATTTCAAGTTACTCAAGATGGAAATGCAGTTAGAGTGGGAAAGGTGACCAAGGCAAGGTCATCATAAAACAAGTGAAAGTTAGATCAACATGACCAATATCAAGGTTATGTGGTTGTTTATTTAGTTGGTGGATAATGAGTACTCCAATAGTAGGTAGTTGGTAATTATTAGGGTAAGTTGAATTATTATTCTAATTAAAACACTTAAACAAGACACAACACATAATTGGTTTTAAATGTTTTTAATGAGCTACATATGTTTAGATGAAGGTGGTTGACACATTAAGTTGGATTAGAAAAATAGATGTGAGGGAGATAAGCTAATCAATAGAAAAATATCGTAACAAATATATCAACAATTACATATGAAATAATAAGAAGGCATGATGATTCTTCTTTGGTAAGGACTAAGACAAACTAAAGTATGATCAACTTATGAACATGAGTCCTTTGAATGATTTGCATTAACAACTGTTAGTTGGTTAAAAATGTGTCTTGATCACATAATCAAAATCTCATGTTTATATAGTGTATAAAGGAGATATGGATAAAAATGAAACATTCTTGTGAGACTATCATGACTCTTCTATAGGTTACTGAAGAGATAATATAAACAAGTCCATGTCATATAAAGTGTAGACTGATAGATGTGGGAAGTCTACTCATGAGAACCAATTGTGACTTTTAAATTTTTTTTGCTTTATCTGATTTTGATAATCGGTCATTCAATATGTTTTTATTTCTTAGAGGGATGGGTGAAGATGATCGATGTAGGAAGATTCCAATAAATTGATATGTTTTGATAAATACTTTACTCAACTATCCTTTAAGGCAGTGGTCTAATTTTGTGATATTTATTTAAGGCTTTTGATATCTATCCTTCAAGAGAGTAGTCTACCTTATAGTGAGTAATTATGAGATGTTTTGGTAGTTTTACTTCAAGGGAATAGTCTATGAATGCTTGAAATGATCCAAATGAGTGCTAGTTTTTTGTGATTTTTGGATTGATTGTGATTTTTTTTATATTGACATGGATTTGCTTATATAGGATTAAAAGGTTCACCTTTATGAAGGCAAAAATAGAGCATAAGAAGGTTGATTATGTGTAAAAGAGGTTTAAGCAACAATAACCATGGGAATCCATCTTATAAGGGGATGGAAAGTATAATGAGGATCATATCATGGGTAGAACCATGGTACCCATGTTCAAAATTAGGCAAAGCCTATAATAGATAATCATATGATTTAGCTTTAAGAAATTATCCTTAAAATAAGGAGATGAATGTGGGTGGAACCAAGGGATGATATTAAGTTAGACAAAAGGTGAGTCCAATTCTATTTAAAAAAATATAGGATGTAGATGTGAAGAATTTAAGGGGCTCAAGTTCTAGTTTCCCTTTAAGAGAACATGTAATCTCTTGATCCATACTTGTGCATTATGATATAAGGTCCAAGCCAATTGAAAGCAAAATTTCCCCGCTTGCTTTTCTCCATATTGGTGAGATGTTGATTTTAATTTAAGATTAGGTTTCTAATGTTGAATTATTATACTTTAAGGTGTTTTTTATAAGTGTTCTTGATTCACTCTTGATAGACACAAAGATGGGTAAGCATGGCTAAATGACATTTATCAAGTAGCTCAAGTTGGGATAAATATTCTTGACAATAATCTCTCTTAGAAATGAGATCTTATAGGGATATTTGAAGAGAGTGAATTTTGAATATGAGAGGTAAGATAACCTCCACTCTAAACATAAGAGAGAAAGGGGTAGCACCCATAGGGGTTTAAATGATAGTATGATATGCCCATAAGGTTAAAGGGATGTGTAAATGCCAATCCTGACTAGATGCATTAACCATTTTAGTTAGCATATTTTTTAGGGTTTTGTTAGAAGATTCAACCTATCCATTTTATTTTGGATGATAAGGTGATGATAAAATTAAATTGATACTAAACACATATTAGAGGCATTGGACTTGTTTTTTTTATAAAAGATTTTCCATTATTGGTGATAATTTTATGAGGAACACCAAAATGATAGATAACGTGATGGTTGATAAAATAAAAAAAATTGACTTTGGTTGAGATGAGAGGAATAACCTCTACCAATTTGGTGAAATATTCTATTGCAGTGATGATATAATGATGTCACTACGAAGAATGGGGGTTAATTTCACCAATAAAATCTAGACCCTATTATGAGAAGGGACAAAGATCCTTAGATACTTGGAGACTATGGTTAGGTGTGTGATGTAAATTGATGTGTTGTTGACACTAATCACACATCTTCACATAATCACACCAATCTTGGTTGAGAGTAGGCCAATAGTAGCCAATGTGAAGGATGTGTTTAGAAGCAACTAGGCCACTAAAGTTTCCCTCATAAAACCCACCATGTGCTTCTTTGATAACATGGGAGTCTTCATAGATGTATAGGAAAGGAGAGAGGAGACCATTAAAACCATGTTTATAAAAAATTTCCCTAGTATGGTATAACGTGAGGTGCTCTTAATAAATGTTCTTTGTGCATTCCTAGAAAGGTTGGAAGGGATGATGGCAAGGTTGAGATAGTCAAAGGTCTGTTGATACCAAAGGTCAAGTTGGGTCTCCTCCACACTAAAGATGGTAGGAGAGTCTAATTTGACATAATGTGGTTGGGTAAGTTGATTGATAATGATATATAACTTAGAGTTAGAGGGTGTAGATGGGATCTAGGAAATGAGAGAAGCTATTATGTTGGTAAACTTGTTCATAGATTGTAGAGTGGTTTAGATATGGTAATTTTCAAATGATGTTATGAATACATTAGCTAGTTTTTTATACTATTACAAAACATCATTCTTAAACTAATAATATCCATTGATTTGATTTACCACAAGTTGAGAGTCACCAAAAATGTTGATCATTTTGATTCTTAAGGCTAATGTAGTTTAAAGACCTACCACTAGGGATTCGTACTCAGCCATATTGTTGGTACATTCAAAATCTAGCTTAAAGGATAAAAGAAGAAGTTAAGTATGAAGGGGGATAAGGATGATGATGGTTCAACCAATATATTAACACTTTTATCCATTGAAGAACATAGTCACTTACAAGGTGAATTCTACTTGAGGGTTGTGATGGACTCATTTAGAAACTTAATAGGAGGAGGTCGGTTATTTGCTAATGGTGCTTCATACAATTGGTTATAAATAACTTACCCTTTAATTGACTTCTACTAAAGGAACTCAATGTCAAGCTTAACTAAAATCATGAGCCACTTAATCATATGTTGGTCTTAGTATGGCTTGGAGTGCATATACTTGAGTGGGCCAGTGTTGGTTATGACATAGGAATTGTGGTTGTGGAGGTAATGGAAAAGTTTGGTTGCCATAAATACCAAAGGAAGAAAGAGTTTCTTAGTATAGGTGTACCAATTTTTTTACTCTAAAAGTGTATGACTAATATAGTATATAGTTTACTCTTTATGTCACTCATCTTGATGAGCTAGCATTGTCCCTAAGGAGTGGTCAGTGGAAAAAATATAAAATTAAAAAGGTTAATCTTCTTTGGGAGGAATAAGGATGGATGAAGATATAAGGTACTCTTTAAGTGAATCAAAGGCCTTTTAATGGTTATTATTCCACTTAAAAGATACATCCTAATTAATAAAGTGGTGGAAAGGTTAACATAAATTATATGGTTGAGAGATAAAGTGATGAATGGATTGGAGTTTCCCTTGCAGGCTATGGATTTGCTTGAGGTGGGTGGGAGGAGGCATGTTAAGGATTACTTTGATTTTGGTAGGACCAATTTCAATTCCCCAGAGGGAGATAATGAAGCTAAAGAGATTTTATAACAAAACCCCAAAAATACACTTCTTGGGGTTAAGTTGGACATGGTAATGGATGAGTCATTCAAAGATAATCTTAAGAATGACCAAATGATATTTATGACATTTGGACTTCCCAAAAAGGTCATTGACATAGTCTTCTACAATTTTATGAATAAGGTCATGGAAGATGCAAGTCATAGTGCATTGGTAGGTTGCATCGGTATTATTTAATCCAAAAGGCATGACCCTATAGTAGAAATTTACCCATGGGGTGATAAAGGAAATTTTATGCTGATCTTTAAGGGTAATTAAGATTTGATTATAATAACAGAACCCATCCATAAGAGATAACATTTCATAGCTGACTGTAAGATCAACAAATCAGTCAATTCTTGGTAAAGGAAAGTTATCCTTTGGTAAATAAAGGTTAAGGTCATGAAAGTCGACACAAATATGAAATCCCATTGTGGGTTTGGTGATAGGTACAATGTTTGAGATTGATTGGAGATAATTAATGGGTTAGATGAAATTGATTCATAAGAAATGTTGAAGCTCTTTTTTGATGAGAAAGGCTATATAAGGGTGCATTCATCAACATTTTTTCCTAACTATCTTAGCATTATAGTTGGTGAGTATGTTGTGAGTAGCAATAGATGGGTCGATTCATAGCATGTCACTATAAGACCAAGCAAATTATATGCTATGATTGTGAAGGAAGGAGGGGATGTCTTGAAACTCCTTAAAATTTAGTGATTGGATGATTTTGACAATGTGTGGGTTATCCAGAGTACCCAAGTTGATATCCACAATAGCTTCATTCAACATGGTTTAAGTCTTAGGAGGAAGAGAATTATGGGTAGAGGAATCTTATACACCAAGATAGGTGATAATGTAATCATCATCTTGAAACCAAATGGTATTAATGGTAGGAGAGTCATCTGCTAACATCTCAAGATGGGTCAAAGGAATGGCTACGATCACCCCATCTTCTTGATATGTTAAGGGTCTAAGGATAATTATGTTGATGAAAAAAAATTTAGGGGGGATGATGTTAGAATCCTTAGTTATCGATGGTGGAGTGGATGGTAAGGATGGGATTTCTTCATCAATGAAAATAATGGGAGGTGGGTTGGTTAGATTTTTGGGTGGTGTGAAACCAAGGCCATGATTTTTGTGAGGTTTTTTAGTCTTAATTACAATAATCTCATGCAACAAATGTTCATACCAACCTAGACCAAATCCCTTCCAATCACACCTATAAATATATGTCTTGGCAAATGTTAGTTTATCTAGATAGGATAAACTAGAGGTGAATGGTCAAGGTGAAAAAGAGGTGGTGGAAGTGTCAAGGGGTTTATCAAGTCCCCTATAGATGAAATTGGTCTGATAAGTTGAGGACTTGAAATTAATAATGACTCAAATATTGGGGTCATAACCAAGTTGTTGGTCAAGATTACCATACTCTTGAGGAGTAAGAAAAGTGTCTAGTGTTAAAAGGTGATACTCCCCCAATGAAAGATGTTGGAAGGTTGATTCTAAAGGGTATATTATGGGGATTTAGGTGGAAGGGATAGAAGAATTGGTGCATGCTTAATTGGTAGAAGAAGATGGGGCTTCATCTTTTACTAGTGAAGGCTTATTGAATGGAGGAAGGGAATACCATTGGGTCAGTACATCATGTTGTATGATATAAAAGGACTCGGGTCAGCTTGTATGGTAATAAACTAACCTTCATGTTCAAATTTTATGCATTGATGTAGTGTAGATAGCACACATCCCATGGAACGAATCCAATGGCATCTTTAAAAAATTTTGAACTTAAAATCACCTTCTACTACATAGAAGAGATCTAGAAGTGTGTGGGGTCTTAGGTAAATGTGAAGGACAATAGTTCCTAACATTTTAGCCATGGTGTCATTGAATGATTGGAGGACTTCCAAGGTTTCTAACATAATGTTCTCTGGTAATTTGAGTTTGTTATATACATGTGAGGAGATAATGTTGATGCTAGATCCCTCATCAATCATGACCCTCTTGATGTGGGTATGGATTATGTATATAGTAATGAAGAGGAGAGGATATAGATCATCTAGATGGATTAAGGGTATTCCTAAATACTTGAAGGTAACAAGGTTGGAAAGTTAAAGAGCTCTGATAAGGCTACTAGAGGTTGTCAGTCTTTTGGTTGAGCCTCTATGGATTATAATTCCTTTATCATTACTTGGTTGTAATGGGGAAAGGTATTGATTAGTTCATACAAACTCATATTCACTAATGTTTGGTGAAGCAATTTCAAACTACTCATTGTATTGATTTGAATGGGTTGGATTAAGAGGGACCCAAAATGGACACCTTGGGTTTGGTTGAAGATAAAGGTGTTTGGTGTTGGTTAGGTGACTGGGTCTTAGAAGAGGGATATATATATATATATATATATATATATAATGGAATGGACATCATTGTCTTTCCCTTATCCTTTGGTTGATCCTATGATTATGTGACCACATAGATGGTATGGATTTGGGAAAGAATCAAGCTAGAGGATCACTTCAATTTTGCTTCACTTTGAAATGAGAGTGGGGGATTAGTTAAGTGTTAGTTGATGGATCTTGGTTCTTTGGTTAGTTTTGGTCTCATAGGAGGCTCATCTGATAATAAGTCATCCTCATGATAAAACTAATGGATTAATACTTGGAGAGATTTACAGTTCTCAGTATCATGTCCAGGTGTTCTATGGTATGAGAATACTAATTTGTTATTATACTAGGATGGTTTAGGACCATGTGGGTCAAATGGTTTGATATTTGGAAAGGTTAAGCAATATGCCTACAATAATATTTACAAGATGGTCGATTAAGACTCAAGAAAAGGTGACAAAGGCATGGAGGTCTTAAGATTGGTAGTTGAGGTGGAAGGATTTTTAGGATTAGGTTTGATGGTAAGAGATTTGGGTGAAGGAGAATTCTTGGTGGATGGTTTTGGTATGGATTACTTGGGGGTGAAAGGTGTTGGGGGGATGCCTAAGAAGTAGGACATTTGGTTATAGAAGGTTTGGTGAAAATAGGTGAGGATGAAAGTATGAGTGATGGTGTAACCAAAAGTGGTGGTTAGATTTTGGTTTTGTCTAGGATGATTAGTTTTATTAGTAAGGTAGAAGGGTGAGGTCCCAAAATAGAAGGAAAAGTGGAAAGGGGAGGTAGAGTTTTGGTTTGTGGAATCTTGGGTGGTTTTACCTTCTTTGTTATTTTGGTGTGGGGTTTCTTTGATAGTTTTGGTGAAGTTAATTATAATTTCAATGAGGGGTGAGTAAGGCTCTAATTAAGTAATATGCCAAGGTATTTGGTGGGCTTGGTTGGAATGGTAGAAGGTGACTTGGTTTATTCTTGGTGGAGTTAGTTCAGATGGTTTAGATATGGTTTGATTGGTAGAGGTTTTCAATGTTTTGGTTATGATGATAATGGGTTTGATAGTGGGGAAAGAAGATTGGGATGATAGTGGCATGGTTAGAGGATCTTGTGTGGTTGCATAAGGAAGCTTGAATGGTGCCAAAATGTGTCATGATCTGCATTGGGTTGGCATAAGTATTCCAAGTTTTGAACTAGTCTAGAGAAGGGCTTATAGGTGGGTTTGATCCCTTAATTATTTATCTCAAAGGCTAAACCCATGTGTGGAGAGAGAGAGAGGTAATTACCTCATCCTTTTCCTCAATCAAAGGATCCAAAGTTTGGGAAGATAAATCTCCTATGAGAGAGGTAGGTAGAGTGATCTCTTCTTTAGGGATGCATTCCAAAAGAAGAGTGGATTTTTTTATGATGGAGGAGAAATATATGGTCATAATGGCTACCTCTTTTGGTATGCCTTTCAAAGGAGAAGTTGGTGGCTTAAATGCCTCGATGAGAAGAGAAAGGGAAATAGTTATTTCCTTTGTCTCATCTTCCAAAGGAATGGGGGTGGCTCCACTACCTAAATAAGTGGAGGGGGATGTAAGGTAGTCTTGTCAATGGTCTCTTTAATAATGAGTTCACTAAGAACTGCATTAACAATATAGAATTCATGGTTGTGAGAATATTCCACTCTATTAGTTTCATTATTTGTGAAAGGGTCATTAGTGGGAAATGGCTATCTAAATATGTCAAGTGATTGATTTGGGGTTGAATTGGGGTTATTCAACATAATTCCCCCCCTTGTAAATGATATTTTAGATGATGTTCTTGAAGGTATTGCATCTACTAACATCATATCCAATGACATGGTGAAAGGCATAAAATTTATTCTCCTTATACCAACTAGGTACAAAATGAGAGGAATCATATTACTATGAAGGTTTGATTAGTGGAAGTTGTATGATATTAACTTTCAAAAACATTTATAAGACTGAAGCATATGACTCCCTTAGCAGAGTAAATTACTTTTGGTTGTTGTGGTTGGGGTTTCTAGTGTTCTAATTAGAGGAACTAGAGGAGTTATGTTGGTTGAAAATTAGTGGATGAGCAATATTAAGGACAACCAAATTTACAGTTCCTTTATTTTTGGAGTTAATGTTGGTTTGATTTTAAGGTTTGAATGAGGGAGTATCATTTGATTTGAAGGTTGAATTAATGTTTCTTACTTTTAATTTCCCCTCATCAATGGATCTATTATCTAATTTTTGTGCCATGGTGAAAGCCTCATCAAAGGTCTTGAAAGTTTGAACCTATAAAGTAGTGGAAATGTGTTTGGCACAAGCCCAAACAAAGAGTTCAATTAACTCAAGTTGGGGCAAAGAGAAAGATAGTTGATTTATCAAGCTTCTTCAATTATCTATGAAGTCACATATGGGATCATCATCAAATTATCAAATGGATTATAGATTGATGATGGAAAATTTCTTAGAGATGTTTATGGAAAAGTGATCTAAGAAAGTCTGAGCTAGTTAGGCTAAAGAAAAAAGGGAGTGCTTTGTAATAGCACTATACCAATCTAGTGCTAAACCCAATAGAGACATGAAAAAAGTGTGAAGAATAAAGCATCACCATAGGCAATCAAATAGAAAAAATGCTTAAATTCTCTTAGATGTTGTTGAGGATCTTCCTCACTTTAAGATTTTGAAAATTTTTGAAGTTCCCATTGAGGAGGATAAGGTTGAATGGGGACAGATGGATGAATTGGTTCATTGTAGATTTGGTCATAAGATAAGAGGTTATGGGCACCATAAATATATGACTCCAAAGTAGTCATTTTTATAAGGTCCATTTATGGTTGTTCACCCCCATAGTTATAGGGTAGATTATGTTGGGTTTGGGTAGGTGTAACATATAGATGGTTGGTGGGGGGTTGAGAAGCTACCACATATTGGTATGTGTATATAGGTGGTTGGGATGATGCCACATATGAATATGTGGATATAAGTGGTTGGGTGGAAGGTAGAGGCACATATCTTTCAAGTTATGGATGTAGCTTAGGTTTGGTGTAATGGGCACCTATTTAGGGATTGATGTAGGTTGGGTAGAAGGTATGGCTAGGTTGGTAGATAGAGGACAAGTCATAACTTTGGTATTGATGGGTGGAAAGGTAAAAGCTATGGGAACCACCAAGCTATGAAATGGAGTGGAGTTAGGTGGATTGAGAATAAGAGGATTGGTGGTGACACTAGTAGAGAGTACTCCCATGATAATTGGAGTACTGGTGCCTAGAATTTGGGTTGCTCCTATACTAAAAGGGTTTTTAGTTGGAGTAGAAGGTGTTTGGGTGTTGGTTGGTTGGGTGGGTTGGTTCTGGATGGTGGTATTTATGGGATTACTTATAGAAGAGGATGCTTAGATGATGAAGGGTTGGGTGGAAATTTTGGAAACATAAGTGTTACCTATAAGGTGGGATGACATATCAGAGGCAGGTCAATAATTGAAAGTGAAGAAAGGGTATGATGAGATATGGTGTTAAGGTAATGTTGGAGAGATATCGGGTTGTTATCCAAAAAATTGGTGAAATTTGCATCACCTTTGGTAACCATCTGAGGGATGTTAGGACTTTCGTAAAGATGGAGATAGGTCTCTACATTTGAGATGTAATTCATGGATGAGGGAGAAGAGGAGGATGAATTATTATGAGGTAGATCTTTATTTGCTTGGTTTCTCAGTTTTTCCTAGTCAAAACCATGTAGATAAAGGAAAGAGGAAGATACAATGAATCTCATAACTCAAATAAAGAGAAACATGAAAAAGTCAAGGAAATGAAACACACACTAAAGCATGTTAGATCCTAAGATTCTTTTTAGTCTATCTTGTGACTTATGCGTTAATCTTTAAGAATTATGTGACTCAACTTGGTTTGTAGAGTGGGTACTAGTAAAGAAGTCTATGGTTGGTTTTTGGTTATGTTCAGACTCTCAAAGGGATCTATTGTGGAAATCAGTATGTGGCTTGAAATTGGGGCCTACCCCCTCACTTCACACACTGCAGTAATAAGGGTCTCAAGTTCTTAGACAACATATATCAATTACTAGAGATTATACTCAACCAATGAATTGAGTTGGTTCTTGCCTTGGTGGTGAAATACAAGTAGGATAGTTGGGAAAGGTAATTTTATATGATGAAATCTTATTTGAGCCTTATGTCAATGTTGTTATGCTTGATTAGGCATAAGGGATTTGGTCTTGTGTGTGTGATAAGAGTGAAACTACAATTAATTCACTGGATTAATTAACTTATGTGAGATAAAATAAGTAAGTAAATAATATATGCAGTTGATTTTAAGCCCAAAATAAAATTTTGATTTTATTGTATGAGTATAAGACAAGAATAAGAAGCAACTAAATGAAACTATGAACGTAAGAAAAGACTCAAGGGTCCCATTAACCATGACATAATGTTTCATGTAAATTTTGATTTATTTATAAATAAGAAAGATGTAAAACTTGAAAGAAATTTGAGGTTAGTAGAACTTGGATTTGCTTTAGGCTTCGTGATCTAGACAGTTGTAAATACTCCTCTTTGTCTAGGGAGGAATGACCTATAGATAAGAAATCACTAAATAAATGGTTGATTATTTGGGTACTAGAGTGGATTACCTAGAAGCTAGATCCAGCACAAGCTTCCTTAGAGGCTATCAATCCACACTTTTAAATAATCAAGTTCTAGAAATGAAAGATAAATTGCTTACATGAGTAACATAAGATACTAAAATCAAATACAAAAAGTGATTGAAAGAGATGAATTTACCTAATTATAATAATAAATGATTAGATATCGATGCTAAATGAATTAGAGATGGTTTAAGAAATAGGGTGATGTTCTATGATAAGGTAAAAAGTTAGAAAGTGGGATTTGGTTAGGGTTTGATAGGTCAAATAAGATTTCTATTAAAATTGGCACATAGTGGCCATCGATGGTTGACATTTAGGCAACCATCAATAGTTAAGGGAAGACCATCAAAAGTTAACTAACCATCGATAGTTACTATCAGATTTAGCTTAGGTAAGGGTAGGTCTGGTTGGGAAAGTGGTTGAGTGATTCTTAGAGATGGGTTTATGCTGGAAGCTAGTTGTGAGACAAAAACAAAGAAACTAATTATTGAAAAAAAATACTTAGATCTATTCCTTGAAGAATGTTGAGGTGAGTGATTGAAAACTCATTGTGGATCTTGGAGCAATTCTAGCAGAGTGTCAGAGTCTTGGTTATGATTGATGAATTATAACACTTCTCTCTCTATCACATTCATTGGGAGAAGACTTGTAAAAGAAGCTCTAGTACAAGAAGCTATGATAATTGCTGATTTTCTCTAATGATTATTTCCCTCACTTTTACCTCCTCCTCTCTTTTCATAGAAGGAATGGAAAGGTGAATAATAAGTTAAAATAGGGTGTTTAGTAGGTCATCTAATTTTAGTCTTAACATGCATAATTATGTGAGTGACTAAGAATAAAAAACAAGGTGGAGTTGAGTTAGAGTTAACGCTTAATGTAGTTAAAGGTTGACCATTGATAGTTGGGTCTAACAATCAGCTATTAGGGGTCAACCACTGATGGTTGATAGGTCAAAGGTATAATGGTAAAATTTAGTTAGGGTGACTTAGGTTTGGTGGTCAAAAGGCTATGAAGTGGTCTTGAGGGGGTACAGGGGTGGTCTAGAGGTTGGTGTGACATCTATGACTGCAGTGTATGGTTTTCTAGTGTCTATAATTGGTACTCTCAAATGTGATCCCTAAGGTGTCAATGGTATGGGATATTGGCCATTTTTCATAGCTTCCTCATGCATAAATATTAGAGCTATAGATTATAATAGTAAAGGGTGAAAATGACTAGTTTTTACACCCCCTGGGTAAATTTATAGTTAAGGTTTCAAAATTTTGACCCCTTGGGCCTATTGTTCCCCTATGTATCTTCTTTGAGCACTCAAAAGAGCCCTATTCATCCATTTTTCACACAATTTTCTTCTAATTACTTTATTTTTTATCCTTCATTGCTGAATTATGTGATTGCTTTTCTTCTGATTGAGGGCCAACCTATCAAAATTTCAATTTTCGATCCTCCCCTCAAGAGGGCATCATGGGTTGCCCAAATGTTATTTGGAGCATTTTTGTAAGCCCATTTCTCCATAATTTATGAAAAATTTAGCAACAAATATAAATAAATTTATTTATTCTAATTATAATAATTTTAGGAGACCTTTTCATTCATTGAAAAGGTATTGATTTGACCAAATGTCTCACAATGCCTTTTCAAATAGGGGAAAAATGTAGACATCTAATTTTTATCACTACTATGATAAAATTAAAAATTTGAATGACATTCTATGAGAATGTACAATCTAGACCAAAATCATTGAAATGCTCTAATTCATCTGTACACATCATGTGTAGGTGCTAATTATTTTACATTGATCCATGACTATGGAAATTCATTTTAAAGAATCATTATATTTTCCTAATTCACTTTGATTCAAATTTTAACCAATAAAAATGCCATCTT